>JAQOTM010000535.1:0-29404 GCA_029168755.2 Tillandsia fasciculata
GAAAGCGGTGAAACGGATCATCCGGTATATCAAAGGTACAATCAATTTCGGAATTTGGTATCCTATGGGAACGACTTTGGATATTGTTGGATACTCAGATGCCGATTGGGCTGGATTCTGTGGATGACCGGAAAAGCACGAGTGGTGCATGCTTCTATCTCGGCCACTGCCTTGTTGCATGGCACAGTAAGAAACAGAACTGCATAGCACTCTCGACTGCCGAAGCGGAGTACATTTCTGCAGGAAGTTGCTCAACCCAATTGATTTGGATGAAGAGCGTGTTGAGTGATTTCCGAATTTCAACATCTTCGGTAACCATTTTATGTGACAACACTAGTGCCATTAACATTTCTAAAAACCCTGTGTTGCACTCTAGAACAAAACATATTGAACTTAGATATCATTTTCTTAGAGAGCTAGTTGAATCAAACATTCTTCAACTGTCATATATTTCAACTGAAGATCAATTAGCCGACATCTTAACAAAACCTTTGGATCAAAAACGTTTTATTCATTTGCGTAAAGCAATTGGCATGCTTTCCTTGAAATAACCTCTTTTGAAACCTTTGCTTAGATTAGGTTTTGTTTTTGTTCTTTGTTTTTTTGTTCTTTATCTATGTTCTGTACATAGCACACTAATTGAGCATATTTCATAATTGACTTTACTTGCATCCTTTTATGCATTTAGAAATTTATTATGTCCTTGATGTCATAATATTTCAATGTTGCAATGATCATTTACGTTAATTAAACCATCTTCTAAGTGATCAAAGTCAATTTCTCTCTCAATGATCTCTTGGTATAGTCATTATCATATTTGATTGCTTAGTCGAGTATGAATTCGAGATCAATGGTTTGGTTGAATACTTTATATATTAAATAATTGATAGCCAATTGAGGGGGAGTCAATGAAATGTGAAATGCTCAAAAGATGTGGAAAGAGTTACATCCCAGTGAGGAGTGTGAAAACTACCACCACATGGAGAAAATGAAAGAAAAAGAACTCCATGAATGAAAAGCAAACTTTTTGTTTTGAAAATTGTTGATGAAACTCATATTGAAATACTTGACTCAGTCGTATTTCATGGTTGGTATAAGGTGGGATTTTTAGTAAAAGATGCTCAAAGAGCCACTCCTTCAACAGATTGTCTAGATATATTATCTAACTTATCTGGGATTTCAAACATCTATTGATCTTGGTACTTCATTTTCTTTACTGAAATTGATGATTTGATAAAGACATTACACATAGGATCAGGATAGATGTAATTGAAGTTGTTCAACTTTAAGTGTTTTAACTTTCGTAAATCTTCGTTTCATTTTTGGATATTATTGATAGATTTTGCATAATCTATTTCTTGTTGTATGAAACGATGTCATTTGTTTAAAGTTGACATGATAAGTGCTTACATACTTTTTCTGGATTTTATTGTATTTTTCTTAATTTTTCTGGAGAAAAAGGTGTAGCCGATCCGGATCGTGGCAAGTGATCCGGATCCCGAACGCAGGATTTTCCCTGCGTGTGGCCGATCCGGATCACATTCACGACCGATCCGGATCGCGGCTAGGGCTTCTTATAGAAACTTTCAGATTCAAGATTTCTTTACCCTAATTTCTGATTTCCAAGCTTCTAGAGTTTCTCTCTCTAGATCTCTTGCTTCCTAGTGCTTCAAAACTCAAAGCTTCTTCGGATTCAAGTAAGTTTTCATGATCAAAACTCGGTTTTTCACAGTTTTTAGGTTTTTTCATCAAACGTGAGCAGAAAAGATGGATTTTCTTCGTTTGTGAATGGTTTTTGATCAAACTTCTTTTGAAATAAGAACTCTGGATCAATTAGTTTTGCTTTTATGCTGGGTTTTTGCATGATTAACGAGTTTTTAGCCTTCGATTTCTAAAAATTCGGTTTTAGGGCATAAAAGAGGAATTTGTGTAAAACATGAAATTGATCTATTTTTAACATTCTTTTTGGAAAACTAATTTGATTCTTAGCTTCTCTATATGATTATGATTGTCTAGGTACAATGTGTTAAGATTTTTCAAAATTGACAATTTTTCATATGTTCTTGAGTTGGTTTTCACAGGACATTCTCTTTAAACTCAAAGCACTAGGATCAATGACTTTCTCCTGGTTGGTACTGTTACTTATCTCGATGGTGCTCACTAGACCAACCAATAAGTTGAAGAGGGCTAAGAAAGTTCAAAGAAAAGGAGAGGTTGAAATTATCAGTGATACTGAACTTGAGAAAAACCCAGATGAAGTACACTGGGACATGTTAACGGATGACGATGATGATGACGAGTTTGTGCCTGCTGACTCGAAGCAAAAAGGAAAAGCACCAGTGAACTCTGGGAAGGCTCCTATGCCTGCCCCAACTATTTCTCTAAAACGTAAGCGGCTCGCTCGACGTTTTGGACGGAGAAAGGAGACCGATGTTGAACCACCAATAGCTCCGGACTCTCCGCCACGAGATGAAGAAGTGTTTGTTAACAATGACCGGCTTAGAGCATTTGCACATCGCGAATGCATTGGCGAAAGACACGTGAACATTGAAGCTCTACGAAGTCACTCTCCTGAATTTGGTACTTTGATTGATGAAGCAAATCTCATTCAAGTATGTCGCTTCCCGGAAACTCTCGGATACTGCCTGCACCATGTGAGGACCTTCTATACCAACGCACGGCATCTTCGCGAATTTGAGAACGGTCCGATGGAATTCTATACGAATATCCAAGGAACGAGAATTAAAATCACCCCACAGTTGATTGGTGAGGTTTTGGGAATGGAAGCAAGCGAAGAGGAGCTCACTATCTGAAAGGAGTGGATTTGACAAATACTTTATGGTGTAAAGTTATTGAGGGGATTTGTCTCGAGGGAACTCAATCAACGAACAAATCAGTTCGATCCAAAGAACTTCGTCTGGAATATCGCTTCCTGAACTTCATCACTTGCTACAATATACTTCCAAACATGCAGACGAAGGTTGTGAGATGGGAACGGTTGTTGTTCTTATATCTCATAGGACACCCGTCAGAAGCAAGGGCATTGAATGTCAACATACCATACATCATCTGGAACAGAATGACACGATATGTTGAGCATCCTCATCCTACCGAAAGAATTCCTTTTCCATTGATCATAATGAGGATCTTACAGAAATTTCAAGTTGACATCACCTCGGCGACGTATCATCAATGTTTGAACATGATAGACGAGTCCACAATTGTCAAATCTCTTCACAAGCTGCCTCATGTCACTCAAGCTTCTGCATCTGGAAAGAAGCCTGACACGGATGCATCACCATCTCATCAAGCACCTGGCACAGATGATGAAGCATCATTGACTTCATTTTCAAGTTGCAGCAACGACTATCCGTTCAGCAGGAACGAATGTTGAAGGAACAACAAAGGGTTGCGAATGAACTGGAGCTAACCACAGCAGCTCACATCACCATCACGAAGAAAATAAACTCAATGGACAAGCGGATGCGAAAAATTATGTCCAAGATTGGTTGCATGAGTTCAGACTTTTCAGATTCTGATAACTAACTTTGTCTTTTTGTGCAGATTTATTTCTCGATAACTGAATTTGGATTAGTTTAGTTGATTCTTTTAGTCTAGTTTAACTCTCAGTTTGTGCATATTCTTAGGTTAATTCTCTTTTTGTGCATATTGTTAGAAACTTATGAACTTTTTGTTACTCTCCTTACATATTGTAGCTCATGCTACATTTTTGGCTTTATTTGTGACAAAAAGGGGGAGAGAATGAGAGTGAGAGAGTTGAAGAGTTATAAACTCTGAACAATGAAAAACAATGAACTCTGAACAATGACTGTGAATGAATCAAGGAATGAATCAAGGTAAGTATGAATCTCAACTCAACTTGGGTTTTCTTTTGTGGATTGTGACATGCTTCTATACTAACTATTTGACTAACTATTTGGGCATGTAATATGACTAACAAGTTGATGTTGGACTAACATACTTTGACATTTGGTTTTCAACTGCTTAGAAGATATGTTGGTTTTAACTATGTTCTTTCACATATCTGATTCTTTCAAATGTCATGATGAGATCAAACTCTATCTCTGCATTTGGTTTTCAATGTTTCAATTCTTGAGGTATCTAACGATTTTGTTTGTCAAGAATGTTTTCTGTGTGCAGAAGTTACAGATGTCTAAGTCTAGAGTCTGTTCTAGGAGTTTATCTCATGTTTTTATTTTCATGGAACTCTTTTGTAAATTTTTGTTGTATGGTGATAGCAACAAAAATATCCTTTTTGAATTTTCTTTGTGGATCTGTGTTTTGTCACGAAACCGCCAAAGGGGGAGATTGTTACGGAATTTGAGTTGGCGTATTTCGTGAATAGTTTAAGTCTTGAAGATTGAAGATGAAGAAACTCTGGATCAATACCTCAATCTCAAGAAAGAAGAATTCAAAAGGATCAGGTACGTTAAACTAAATAATTTGTGATGATCCGAATACTTCTTATAGTGTAGAAACACCCGGAAGAGGTTTTAACTGCATATTCATCAAAAACTGGACATGGGACATGTTCAGGATCCGGATCATGTCGTTTCAATCCGGATCCCGAAGGGTGTTCGTTCATACACTAGTTCAATCCGGATCATGGCATTTGATGATCCGGATCCCGAACATGAGTTTTACCTGTTGGCTTGAACGATCCGGATCGTGGAATCTCAATCCGGATCCCGAACACATTGTTCTGGTAAAACTGTATGAACGATCCGGATCGTAGATTATGATCCGGATCCCGAACAGGCGGTTTTCTGGAAATTGCTCTCTACGCGTCTGCGATCCGGATCGTGACTTGCGCAGTCCGGATCGCCGTCGGTAAAACTTTCCAGAAAAGTTTGTTTTTGATCCGAATATTCTTCCTAGGGTTTCTAACCTATAAATAGCCCTTCCTTTTCATTTCTAGGGCAATCCACATAGAGCCGTCATTTTCAAATATCATTTTATACGGCCTTAGATCCACATATAGAGAAGAACGGAAATCATTAGATCTATTTAATGGTTCTTCATCTATATTGATTAGTTTGATTCTAGGATTTTCATACTCATATCTTGAGTTGAATCAAACTAATGAATACTTAGATGGTATTTCCGATCTACTCTTGATCTAAGTATTCGGCGGATCATCACCACCCAAACAAACAACGATTTACCCCAAAATCGGCGCGTGGACTCGCGTGGCCTTGTGGATTCAAGGTGTTATCGCTTTCGTGGATTCGGAGCGAGGTGCGTTCGTGGATTCGAAGCGTACCATTGGGTGAAGACCGTGGATTCGGTCGGACGTCGTGGATTCGACGTTGGACGCTGTGGATTCAGCGTTGGCGGCGCAAATCGTGGATTCGAGAAGCGTTGCGGAGCGAGCGGAGAAGATCGACTAGGGGCGTATGGTAAAAGGTTGAGTCGTCTGTGAGTACGTTATATCACCTTGTACGTGTGTTAACTCTAGTGGATTTCGCCGTGTTATCGGTCCCGTGGTTTTTTACTCCGGTTTGGAGTTTTCCACGTAAAAATCTTGTGTGTTCTTTTATTTTTCCGCATTGGGTTTTATCGCACAATGATTTTTGAGTGTTTATTGTTTACACCTATTCACCCCCCTCTAGGTGTTTTTTCCCCTATTAGATCCTTATTAACCTAAACCCAACAGGGGAGGCTACTGTTTACTGGTAGTCTTACCCCCATTCTTCTTTCCTCTTTTTCTTCCCCCTTGTTTTGCAGTGTCTTCTGCGGGTGCTGCGGGTTTTCAGCGACGGGTCGAGGAGAGAGGACGGCTGAGTAGATAGACTTCGAGGCAGGTTGAGCGTGTTAGCAGGACTGTTGGTGTACCCGTGTTTCCTCAGACGGTTGTACTTTCACTTTGGGACTGGCTTTTGCCAGCAGGTTGTATTTATTTTGGTGAGCTGGGAGAGACAGATGTATCATTTATACAGATGTATTGTATTTTATTTCCAGCTTCAGTCTGAGATGTATTAGTTTTAGTTCAGCTCTGTCTTTTATTGCTCATTTTTTATTATCTCTTATATCTGAGCAGGTTTGGCGCTTCGTGTACGCGGGAAATATCGTGTGCACGGCGGATCTGTAGACGGGCCCGGGTTCTGGTTTACACCCGGGGCGTGACAAGTTGTTCAACCCAACTCATTTGGATGAAAAGTGTGTTGAGCGACTTCCGAATTTCAGCATCTTCGGTAACAATTCTTTGTGACAACACTAGTGCTATAAACATTTCTAAAAGCCCTGTGTTGCACTCTAGAACAAAACACATTGAACTTAGATATCATTTTCTTAGAGAGCTAGTTGAATCAAATATTCTTCAACTTTCATATATTTCAACTGAGGATCAATTAGCTGACATTTTAACAAAACCTTTGGATCAAAAACGTTTTATTCATTTGCGTAAAGCAATTGGAATGCTTTCCTTGAAATAACCTCTTTTTGAAACTTTGCTTAGGTTAGGTTTTGTTTGTGTTTTTTGTTCTTTATCTATGTTTGTACATAGGACATTAATTGAGCATAAATCATAATTGACTTTAATTGCATCTTTTCGCACATTTAGAAATTTATTATGCTTTTGACATCATAATATTTCAATGTTGCAATGATCATTTATGTTAATTAAGTCATCTTTTAAGTGATCAAAGTCAATTTCTCTCTCAATGATCTCTTGGTATAGTCATTATCTTATTTGATTGCTTAGTCGAGTATGAATGCGAGATCAATTTTTGGTTGAATACCTTATATATTAAATAATTGATAGCCAATTGAGGGGGAGTCAAAGAAATGTAATATGCTCAAAAGATGTGGAAAGAGTTACATCCCAATGAGGAGTGTGAAAACTACCACCACATGGAGAAAAGAAAAAGATACCCCATGTATGCAAAGCAAATTTTTGTGTTTAAAAATTGATGATGAAATGCATATTGAAATACTTGACTCTGTCAAATTTCAAGGTTGGTATAAGGTGGGATTTTTGATAAAAGATGCTCAAAGAGCCACTCTCTTCAACAGATTGTCTAGATATATTATCTAACTTATCTGGGATTTCAAACATCTATTGATCTTGGTATTTCATTTTCTTTACCAAATTGATGATTTGATAAAGGCATTACGCATAAGATCAGGTTAGATGTGATTGAAGTTGTTCAACTTTAAGAGTTTTAATTTCCATAAATTTTCGTTTCATTTTTGAGTATTTTTGATAGATTTGGTATAATCTATTTCTTGTTGTATGAAACGATGATTTTTGTTTAAAGTTGATATGCTAAAGTGCTTACATACTTTTTCTGGATTTTATAGAATTTTTCTAAATTTTTCTGAAGAAAAAGTTGAAGCCGATCCGGATCGGACTAAGTGATCCGGATCCCGAACGCAGGTTTTCCTGCGGGTAGCCGATCCGGATCACATTCTCGATCCGATCCGGATCACGGCTAGGGTTTTAATAGAACAAGAGGGGTTTTGATTTCTTTTACCCAATCTTTTGTTCTTAAGCCTCTAGAGTTCTCTCTCTAGATTTCTTCATCTTGGAGCCTTCCTAACTCAAGTTCTTCGATTCCAAGTAAGTTTTATTGATCAAAATCTCGGTTTTTCACAGTTTTTCTTATTTGCTCAAAACGTGAGTAGAAATCATGGAACTTTTTCGTTTGTGAATGGTTTTTGGTCAAATTTCTTTTGAAATAAGGACTCTGGGTAGATTAGTTTTGATTATATGCTGGGTATTCTCCTGATTAACGAATTTTTGGGCTTCGATTTCTAAAAATTCGGTTTTAGGGCATATAATAGGAATTTTTGAAAATCATGCAGTTGATCTATTTTTAAAATTCTTTTTGCAAAACTAATTTGATTCTTAGCTCTCTACATGATTATGATTGTTTGGGTACAATTTTTAAATTTTTGAAAATGAAAATTTTCGTGTTCTTGAGTTGTTCTTCACAGGATACATCTCTCACAAGCAGCAAAATGGTGATCACCTGGATCATTTTTCTACTTGCTGCCATGGTTCATGTCAAGGATACTGCCAAGCCTAAGAAGGCTAAGAGATCGAAGAAAACTCAGAGTGATTCCGAGACAGAAACTGAGACTGATTCAATCGACTGGGATAACCTTGAGGTGGAGGAAACTGTCCCAAGTGTCTCAAAAGGGAAGGCACCTGCTGAACTTCAAAGGCTCCGCCAACCGCAGCAGAAAAGGCAAAGCCCCGATGGAGGATACTCCTCTTAGAACAAAAGGAAGAGTGTTGCAAGAAAAAGAGGAAGTACTCACGGTATTTCAATTCAAGAACCTCTTGCTAGCCAACCTCCTACTCAAGAATTCATTAGCTCAGCACGGATCAAAGATTTTGAGAAGAGGGAATGCATCGGCGAAAGACATGTAAATGTCAAAGCAATGAGAGAAAGATCTACACTCTTTGGGACTCTGTTTGACCAGGCCGGTCTTGCTCCCATATGCAACTTCCCTGAGACTACTGGGTACTGTCCTCACTCAGTACGGATGTTTTATCAGAACGGTTCAAGTCTAGTTGATCAAGATCAGGGACGTCGAGAATTTCACACTTTGGTCAAAAATACCAAGATCAAAGTCACACCCCAATTGATTGGAGAAGTGCTAGGAATGAAAGCCAGAACTGATGGACTCCATTACCTGAAAACTCAAAACTTCAACAACAACTCCTGGAGAGTGGTTGTAAATGGAATTTGTCTCCCAGATACTTTGTCGACAGGAAATTCTGTTTTCTCAAAAGAGCTTCGACCGGAGTATCGGTATATAAACTTCATTGTTTGTTACAACATCCTCCCAAACATGAATACGAAGGTTCTTCGATGGGATAGGATGTTATTTCTTTATCTTCTTGGAAACCCCGCAGCATCAATGGGAGCGAACTTGAACATTCCTTACCTCATTTGGTCAAGGATGGCACGTTATGTGGAACATTCTCACCCCACAGAGAGACTCCCCTATCCAATGATAATTATGCGCATCCTTAGAAAGTTTAAAGTCGACACAAGTGCGAGCTCATATATGTACAGTTTGGGCACAATCAATGAGACGACAATTGTGAAGTCTCTCTCGACGAAACAAGATGATCCTCCATCACCTCCTACCCGACAAAGAGCACCACCTCGAGCAACAGCTCCTGTTCCACCTGCACAACAAGCACCTCCATCAACTTCTGATGATGATGCTTCAGTTAGCTCAATCTTTAAGGAACAACAGCGACTCTCAAACGAGCAAGAACGCATGTCTATTGAGTTCGCTGAAATGAAGGAAGATCTCAAGGAAGTTAAGAAGGAGCAAGCTTCTATGAACAAACGGATCAAGAAAATGTTTCAGAAGCTTGGGTGTATCAGCTCTGAAGATTCTGCATAAAGTTTTTGTTTCCAATCTTTCTTTTGCAGTTTTTTTTTAAGTTCTTCGGCTCACAAGTTTCTTAGTTTGTATTTAAACTGTTTAACTCTCTTTGTGTTTTGTAATTATTGGCTTAGTTTGTGACAAAAAGGGGGAGAGAGTTTAGAGATGAGATGTGAGAACTTTGAACAAACTTTGACGACTTTGACTTTGGTGAAAGGTAAGTATCACAACTTCTGGTTTTATCTTGTTTTTATTTGTGATTTGTTGCATGTCCCTACTAACTATTCGACTAACTATTTGGGCATGTAATATTACTAACAAGTTGTTGATTACTAACAAACAAAGTTATGACATTTGGAATCTTATTGCTTAGAAGATATGTTGGTGTTTGATTATGATCTTATTACATATCTGAATTACTAAATGTCATGATGAGTATAAACTCTATCTCTGCTAGGTTTTGAATGTTTCAATTCTTGAGGTATCTAACGATTCTTTTTGTCAAGAATGATTTCTTTTTGCAGAGAGTACAGATGTCTAAGTCTAGAGTCTGTTTTAGGAGTTTATCTCATGTATTTAATTTTTGGATCTCCATTGTAAATTTTTGTTGTATGGTGATAGCAACAAAAATATCCTTTTTGAATTTTCTTTTGTGGATTTGTGTTTTGTCACGAAACCGCCAAAGGGGGAGATTGTTACGGAATTTGAGTTGGCGTATTTCGTGAAAGTATTAAGTCTTGAAGATTGAAGATGAAAGAAGTTTGGATCATATACCTCAATCTCAAGAAAGAAGAATTCAAAAGGATCAGGTATGTTTAACTAAAGATTTTTGGTGATCCGAATACTTCTTGTAGTGTAGAAACACTTGGAAGAATTTTTTATTGCATAAAAATCAAAAACTGGACATGGGACATGTTCAGGATCCGGATCAGACTTTCCAATCCGGATCCCGAAGGGTGTTGTTCATTGGCAAATCCAATCCGGATCAAAGGCCATTTTCGATCCGGATCCCGAACATGGGATTTTGCTGAATTGTATGAACGATCCGGATCGGACTTTGAATCCGGATCCCGAACCCTGTTTTCTGGAATTGTCTATCTCGCTACGACGATCCGGATCACAGTAAATTCGATCCGGATCGCCGTCCTGAAAATTTCCAGAAACGGCAGTTTTTGATCCTTATCTTCTTCCAATGGTTTCTAACCTATAAATAGACCCTTTATTCATTTTCTAGGGTATCGAAAATAATAGAAAAATAAGCCGAAAAAGAGAAAAATCCACATATAGAGAAGAAAGGAAATCAATAGATTTAATTCTATGTTTCTTCATCTATATTGATTGATTTGATTCTAGGTTTTCCAAACTCAGATTTTGAGTAGAATCAAATCAATGAATACTTAGATGGTATTTCCGATCTATTTCTAATCTAAGTATTCGGCGGATCATCACCACCCAAAAACAACGATTTACCCTAAATCGGCGCGTGGACTCGCGTGGCCTTGTGGATTCAAGGTGCAACCGCTCTCGTGGATTCGGAGCGAGGTACGTTCGTGGATTCGAAGCGTGCTACTGGGTGAAGACCGTGGATTCGGTCGGACGTCGTGGACTCGACGTTGGACGCCGTGGATTCGGCGTTGGACGCAGATCGTGGATTCGAGACGCGTTGTGGAACGAGCGGAGAAGATCTACTAGGAGCGTATGGTAAAAGGTTGAGTCGTCTGTGAGTACGTTATATCACCTTGTACGTGTGTTAATTCTAGTGGATTTCACCGTGTTATCGGTCCCGTGGTTTTTTTACTCCGGTTTGGAGTTTTTCCACGTAAAAATCTTGCGTGTTCATTTATTTTTCCGCATTGGGTTTTATTGCGCAATGATTTTTTGAGTGTTTATTGTTTACACCTATTCACCGCCCTCTAGGTGTTTTTTCCCCTATTTAGATCCATATTACATACAACCCAACAACATGGGAGCTGGAGACAGAGATGAGAGATACCTACCCCTTTTTGTTCGAGACTTCTGGTTGAGGTACGTCTGTTTTGCTTTTCCTTGTTTCGGGGACGAAACTTTTTTTTAGTGGGGGAGGATGTAGGACCCCGGAACCCCATGCAGCTTTTTCCCGTTAATCCACTGTGCAAACACCTGTTGATGGTGTGTTTGGCCCATAGTGCATCAAAGGGATGCCACAGATGGACCCTGTGAGCTTTTGTTAGCTGGCTTGGCCTTCGGCTACTTTTGCCGAATTTTAAAAAAGGATTTAGGTCAAACGGAGGTTGGATTTGGATTCAGCGCGGAAAAATACTTGAAAACGGCTATTTGCTTGTTAAATTCTGAGTCCGGATGTCCAAAAACGGACTCCCGGAAGTTTTACTGAATTTTTGGTGCATGTGGGAGCTGTGGACCGGCGGGGGTGCCACGTGGCAGGCCCCGATTCGCCGGCGCATGCGGCCTGGTCCACGGAGCGCCAGGAGTGAGGCCGGGGTGCACGGCTGGGGGCGTGGACCGGCGGGTGTCCACGTGGCAGCGCCTTATTGGGCGGCCCACGCGCGCTCGGTCCACGGGAGCGCGCGGGGAGTCGTGGACCGGGGGCGCGCCACGTGGCAGCTCCGGATTGGCGGGCTCACGGGCGCGCAGTCCACGCAACGCGCGGGGCAGGTGTCGGGGCAGGTGGTCGTACTGCGGGCAGGTGGAGCGGTCGTGGGCAGCGCCACGTGGCGCCCGCTGATTCGCGGGCGCCACCTACCGCGTTGACTGCGGGAAGGACACGTGGCGCTCTCCGCGGGGGCTTGCACGGCTGCCGCGTCTTCGGCGGACACGTGGCAGGCTCCTAAGCGGGTCGGACAGTGGCTTGATCCCGTGCGACCGCGCAGGTTGGGCTGGGCCGCACTGTGCGCGCCCGAAAGTGGCGGGCCGGGCCGCACTGTGCGCGCCCGAAAACCGGGCGGGCCGGATGTGATGACCTGGATCCCCACGTCGAGATTACTGGTTGATCAGCAGCTCCTGGAGGCCTATGAGGCTTGTCGGTGGCGTTTGTGCACCAATTGGACACTAGTGTTGGACTCAGTGTGATTAATGGATCACGAGAGTAGTCAGATGGCCCCATTGAATGCTTAGAAGTTGTTTCGCGCATAATGGATATTAAAATTGGACTCGAGGCAAAGTTTGGAGAAAGGATCACCTCTCCGGATGCCTTCGGGAATTTTTAGAGTTGGAATTTGGCAAATCGGACTTTAGAAATGGACCCGGCGCGAAAGTCGGATCAAGTGGGCTTTCCGGGGGCTTTTGGCAAATTTTCGGATGAGATTTTGGGGAAACGGACACCATATTTGGATTCAGCGCGCGAAATCGTTGAGAGTGGACTATTTATTTGATTTTTTCGGAGCCCGGTTGGCGCGCATGTTTTTCGAGGCGTGCGCGGATCTCGAGGCGTCGTGGCACGGATCCCGAGGTGTGCGCGGTGGCGTTGGCACGCGGCTCGAGGGTGCTCTGCACGAGGGGGGGGCGCAGCAGGCGCGGGGAACCGCGCCTGCCTGCGCGGGTCACGCGGGGGGCCGCCACGTGGCGGGCCCCCATACGCGCCCGCGCGGACGCGGGGGGCGCGCGTCCGTGCGGCGCGCTCGGTGTCCCGCGCCAGGGTGAGGCGCGTGTCACGCGACTGTGTGGCGCGTGCCGCGTGGCGCAGGGGGCGCGCGCCTGCGCCTGGCGCGCGCGCCCCTGTGCGGTAGACCGCTGCCAGCGGGCCCCTTGAGGGTGGTGCACCGTGGACCCGGTCCACCAAGGCCCTCCTCCTTCCTTTCTCCTCTTCTTCTTCCTTTTCCTCCCCGCGCGCCATTTCTTCTCCCATTTTTTTCTTCTTCTCCAACCGAGCGAGAGAGAGTTTGAGGGAGGGGATTTTGTGGGGTGCGGCGGTGCGCCGTGGACCTCGCGAAGCGCGCGAGGTGTTCCTAGGAGACGGTTGGGCGGCGCGACGCGATCGAGGTAGGTCCCGCGTGTTATTTTTGCGGTATTTTTGGCACAATTTTGGAGCGTCCTTTTGGACATGGGATTTGACCCCTTGCTCTCGTGTGTGTTAGGGACCGTGTTTTACGGCGCCGTTTTACTGCGCGGACCGTTGCTGGCGTTTTGGATGCGCCTCGTTTTGCGTGCAACCTTTGGTGTAGCCTGCTTCGTTTTGCGTGCAGATTCGGGGTACGTGCACCGTTTCGCTTGCAGATCGTGTTGGGCGCGCACCGTTCTGCGTGCGGGTTTTAATGGCGTGCATCGTTCTGCGTGCAGGTTTGGTGGCCGCGCATCATTTTGCGCGTGGACCCGTAAAGTGTGCACCGTTTTGCGTGCAACTTGTTGTACGAGCGTCGGATCGAGGCGAGCCTATACACTTTTTTCATCTACTTGACGCGAGGATTATCACCGTATTTTTCGGGAATTGCCCGAAGGTATACTTTTCCCGTTCTCCTGTGCAATGTGATACAGATGTGTATGTTGTGGACTTTCGCGCTCACCGCGTTGCGGAATTTGTAACTTGGCCTCCGGGACTCGGATTTTGGCGTGCAGGTACTCGTTTCGAAGGGCTCGACGCGACGATCGCGTCCGTAATTTTGGTGGATTTTTTTGAGTCCGTTCTGCAGGTGAAAATTGCACATCTTAAGGGCTGGTTTCAGCAGTTGGTGTATACTTGGATATTTTAGCATAAAGTGTAACTTTGGACCTTTTGTTGTACCCAGGAGGGTTCGTGAGTGTTTTGGAACACTGCTAGGAGCCGAGGTTGCACGACTTGTACCGTGGATACGGGTTCAGCGGATTGTGCGCACAGATGGCCACGTTCTTCACCAACCCCAGGTTTGCCTTAGATTGAGCACTTCAGGTGGGTGTTCTGTTCCCAGAACCGATGGACGGTTTCTTTAATTCTTTTATTAGAATGCATGCATGTTTAAGGTACAATAATTGTATGATATTGGGAGGTAAGCTGGGAAGGATGATTGTATAAAGGGAATTGCAAGACTAATATTCATATTAAATATTATCGAAAACTTGCAGCATTCTTATATTCATGATGATGAATTGTAAATGCTTACCTAAGGAACTTACCCTATGTGAAGGACATTTGCATGCTTGTATGGTCATCTAGTTTGGCCATCTTTTACTGCTACACTACTTATTGAAACTTGACTTAGGAGAAACCATGCTTTTCCCTTTTCTCCTCCTTTGTTAGTCAGGCGGTTTATGTTGCTCGGGGGCGAGCAGGGGTCTGGGGTAGTGTAGCCAGGACATTGGTGTCAGGGACGGGTTGTGCTGGATTACAGACGGCAGGGTATTGCGGCAACCGCGGATATTGGGTGGTTGACCGGACATTTATTTATGCACCAGATTGATTATCAGATTTCCCTAGAGAGCGGAGTTTCCTACTTATCTAGAGTGCGACCGTGCCGGTCAGGAGCCGGTCTGTCATTTATTTAGAGTGCGACCGTGCCGGTCAGGAGCCGGTCTGTCATCTATTTTGGGTGCGACCGTACCGGTCAGTATTCGGTCTGTCACCTATTTTGGAATGCGACCGTACCGGTCAGGAGTCGGTCAGTATTCCCGCAGATGAGACTTACAGCACAGCAGGCAGTACCAGTTTTACTGGTGGCATTAGATTGGGTTTATTACAGACACCTACTTTATAGTTGCACTCGTGTCAGGGGGAACGAGTGGAGTCTAGTAGCTGTGTTTAGACCAGTGCTAGTGTTGTTGGGAACCGTTTGGGGATACGGTGGTCCCAGGGTCATTGTGAGTGGTTGACCGTTGTACGGGAAGGCATAGGCAGGCATGGCAGGCATAACCGGCATAGGCAGGCAGGAAGGCATAGGCAGGCATGGCAAGCATAGCAGGCATATGCAGGCAGGGCAGGCATAGACAGGCTTAGCAGGCATAGCAGGCATAGCAGCAGGGCAGGCATGGCAGGCATAGGCAGGCTTAGCAAGCATAGCAGTCAAAGCAGGCAGGGCAGGCATGGCAGCATAGGCAGGCTTAGCAAGCATAGCAGGCATAGCAGGCATAGCAGGCATGGCAGGCATAGGCAGGCATAGCAGGCATGGCAGGCATAGGCAGGTATGGCAGGAATAGGCAGGCATAGCAGGCATAGAGGCTTGGTAGCTGTTGAGAGTCTCCAGCTTCCTTACTTCAGTCTTTACAGTTTTGGTTAGTTTTCCTGTCTTGAGGACTTGGTGGGCAGACCGTCGGGACTGGCGGTGGTACCCACTGAGAACTCCCTTTTTGGTGCAGTTCTCACACCCTCCGGGGGTTTTCCCCTCTTTTTCTTTTCCCTCCTTTGTCTTGCAGAGTCTTAGCGGGTGTTGCTGATTCTGCGATTGCTGATCGAGGCGAGAGAGTCGCAAGATAGATCCCTACCCGTCGTTGGAGAGTAGCGGTACCCCTTCAGAGGAGATCTACAGCAGATTAGTGTTTTACTTTTCCTCTTTTGAGAGACTGTTTTAGTGAGGATATATTTTGTATCGAGAGACTGTACACTGATGTATTTATTGGAGTTACCTCCCGGTTGTATTCAGAGCTTGTATTTTGAGGTATTTGTTTATTATTATTTTGGGGAGACGAACAGGGTTGTATTATTTCCAGTTGTACAGTGATTGGTTTTAGTTACACAGCAGACTTTTATTTATAGCTCTGACATTATGTTTAGCTGTAGTACTTTTCTTGCAGGTAGGACGCTTCGCCTATGCAGGCTGGCATAGGTGGCGGATCTGTTGGCGAGCCCGGGTCGCAGTTTCGACCCCAGGGCGTGACACATCCCGCTCGCGCACGGGATCCATCCGACCCTCCTCGCCGCCGTCCGACCCGCCACGGGGCCTGCCACGCGTCCACCGAACAAGCGGCAGCCGTGCAAGCCTCGCGGGGGCGCGCCACGCGCCCCCCCCGCACGGTCAGCGCTGTGGGTGGTGCCAGCCACTGGCACGACGCCACGTGGCGCGGCGCTGCCCGGCCCGACACGCCAGCCGGCGCGGTCAGCGCGCCGCCCGCGCGTCTGCGCCTGAGTGCGCGTACGGCCGCAGCCGCGTGCGTGGGTGCACCGCGCGCACCTGCACCCTCCAACCTGGGGCCGCCACGTGGCGCGCCCCGGTCCACCGTGCGCCGCGCCTCCTCCCGCGCCTGCCTGGCCTGCCCGAGCTGCCCGCGCGGAAGCCCGCGCGCCGTGCGCACTGCACCGGGCCAACCGCCACCTGCCACGTGTCCCGCCGGTCCACGGTGCGGCGACGGCCCATTCCGTGGACCGGGAAGCGTGCACCGGCCCAATAAGGAGCCGCCACGTGTCCAGGCCGGTCCACGGCTCCCCCCTGTGCACCAATTTGCGCAGAAAACTTCCGGGAGTCCCTTTCTGGGCATCCGGACTCAGAATTTAACAAGCTAATAGCCGTTTTCAAGCGTTTTTCCGTGCTGAATCCAAATACGACCTCCGTTTGGCCCAAAACCTTTTCTAAAATTCGGCAAATGCAGCCGAAGGCCAAACTGACAATAAATACCACCATGGATCCATCTGTGCCATCCCTTTGATACACTGTGGACCAGACACACCATCAACAGGCGTTTTACACATTGGATTCACGGGAAAAACTGTACGAAAACCTGGACCACTACACGTTGATCCACGAAGAAGAACGGAATCACTCTCTTTTTCTCTCCGAAGTAGGATTTTCGTTTCTTGAAAGATATTAATTAAATAAATAAATATTATATTTCTCTGGTACAAAATAAAACACTAATCTACTGAAGCTCTCCTCTGAAGGGGTACCGGTACTCTCCAACGACGGGTAGGGATCTAGCACGCGACTCCCTCGCCTCGATCAACAACCGCAGACTCAGCAACACCCGCTAAGACTCTGCAAAACAAAGGAGAGGAAAGAAAGGGAGGGGGAAAAGCCCCAAAGGGTGTGAGAACTTCACCAAAAAGGGAGTTCTCAGTGGGTACCAACGTCAGACCCGACGGTCTGCCCACTACGTCCTCAAGAGACATAAAATAATCAATGCAGTAACACTGAACAAGAGAGCTGAAGACACTCGTCAGCTATCATGTGCCTCTATCTATATGCTCAAAAGGGGGAACCAAAGAATGGTATGCTACCACTAGCACATGAAGTGCACAATCGACCCAATCGAGCTGACTGCCACATCTGGTCCAGTCAAACCCGTGCCCACCTACAACCACCTCCCACTGCTGGGCAGGAATTACGTAGGATGTCCAAACGGGCAAACTCACTATCGAATAATGACTCATGCAGGCTATAGTCAAAATCCACGCTCTCTCTCAGAACGGATAGACTCAGGATCACCAAACCTGTGATGATCCAGGTTTCCATGCACCGTTTTTCCCGTGAATCCAAGTGCGTGTAGCACCTATTGATGGTGTCTGGCCCACAGTGTGTCAAAGGGACAGCACAGATGGGTCCGGGACTGTATTTATTGTTAGTTTGGCCTTCGGCGAGGTTTACCGAATTTTAGAAAGGTTTCTAGGCCGAACGGATGGCGTATTTGGATTCAGCGCGGAAAAATGCTTGAAAACGGCTATTTATTTGCCGAATTTGGAGTCCGGATGCCCAAAAACGGACTCCCGGAAGTTTCTGGTGTCTTCGGGTGCATGGGGGAAGGCCGTGGACCGCCGGATGCCACGTGGCGGGCCCTCATTGGGCGGCCCGCAGCGCCCGGTGCATGGAACGGCGCGGCGGGGTGCACGGACCCGGCGCACAGCCACGTGGCACGCGCCTATTGGCGGGCTTACGGAGCACGGTCCACGGAATGGAGGCGGCCGGTGCAGGGATTCGAGCGGCGGTGCATGGCAACAGGCGGGAGCCACGCGTCGGCCGCGGAGTGGAGCGGTCCAGGGCGGCGGTCTACGGAGTTCCCTGCACGGGTGCATGGACCCGGCGCAGGGACACGTGGCGCACGCTCGTTGGCTGGCTCACGGGAGACGGTGCACGGGGACAAGCCTGGCGCATGTCAGGCGGCCGGTCAGGCGGCGCCGCCCGCGCGCCTGACCGCACAGTGCCGGGACGCGCGTCGCCACGCGATTGGCGGTCGCCTGCGGGGTTGACCGCGCGGTCGGGACGCTCGTCGGCCGCTGGCGCGCCCCGCACGGCTGTTCGCTGTGCGGGATGCGGGCCGATCCCCTGTGGGGGCGCGCGGCGCTTTTTGATTGGCTCCGCCCGGTCGGACGGGGCGCGTCCGACCCGGCCGAGCGGATCCGGGCCCAAACCCGGCCCGAAATCCATTAAACCGGTTTGTTTTCTCCTTTTAAGCTTCCTAAGGCATTTGTAGAGGGTTTTTCTTCCTCCCTGTTCAGAATTGGCCCGAGCTCCTCTCTTAGACATTTGTTGCTCCCACAATCCTCTATCTACTGTGGCTTCCCCGAGATTTGTAGAAGCTCGGATCCCGAGGTTTGCAAATTTTCCGGCGCGGCGCGACGATTGTTCTACGGCTACCAGATTCGTCGCTTCTCGGTGTTCAAGCTCCCCCGGTTCACCCCGACATCGTATTTTCACGATTTTTGCGCCGTTGGATTCCTAACAGGTAGGGCTTCAATTCCTCTTCTAATGGGTTTCTCCTGGTTCAGAGGTTTTGATGATGATTTTGAGGCTTCTTTCTGACCCTTTTTCCGTCGCGGAGTTTTCGGACAGCACCAACTTGTTTTGGCGATAACTTTGCGCTCGAGCATCGAAACAGGGCGATTCAAAAGGGGATTTGCATCTACACATCGCGAGGAGTCTACTGGAATTTTCTTGGAATTTCGTGGATTTTCCCTGAGGGTGAGGAATCCCTTTTTACAGATATTTTTACTGCTGTTTTGGGATGAAAGTATTGTTGAGATAGTCCTCTTGTCGATTTTCGTTCTCAGCACAGAAAAATCGTGGGAAAACGTGCAGGTACTCGTTTCGACCGGATCGTCGCGTAGATCGCAGTGTATTTTTCGGGGATTTTTGTCGGCACGTATTCGCAGGTAAAAATTAACGAACAGTGAATCTGATTTTTAGGGGACAGAATTTTGGGTTAAACTTGAGATAGTAATTGGGTGTATTTTGTGGGACCCTTGGCACAGTGTTGCGGAGATTCTTGGAGATCGGGCGCGGACTTCGCCGTCGGAACTTGGATTTAACGCTCGAGGTGGGTACCGTTGTTTAACCTCCCACTTATGATGTCCCCACTAGGCCTATTGGAGTTGCTTCATTTTATATTGCTAAATGAACCGGGACAAGTTAAAATGGCACTTTTATTGAGAATTGGACTTATTGCTTGGGCTACATTTTAAAATGGACTAAGTATTAGTAAACGGATAATTCTTATTAAAATATGTCACTTAAACCTCACGGGGGGGGATCTTTGCTAATGGACTATTACTCGTACATGTGGGACCTCAATATTGGGAAAGATAATAATATTTAACCCTGTTCTTAAATAATGGACTTTGCATGCTTAAATGGACATCTAGTTAGGCCACCTTTTTCTGCTACACTATCATGCTG
Organism: Tillandsia fasciculata; assembly: GCA_029168755.2. Classification (NCBI taxonomy): domain Eukaryota; kingdom Viridiplantae; phylum Streptophyta; class Magnoliopsida; order Poales; family Bromeliaceae; genus Tillandsia; species Tillandsia fasciculata. The sequence goes on from JAQOTM010000535.1 coordinate 19,875, forward strand.
GAATTGACTTAGGAGAAACCATGCTTTTCTCTTCTTTTATTATATTTGGGGGATAGTGCGCTCGGGTTCGAGCAGGGGCTGGGATAGTGTAGTCAGACAGTTGTGGGTTTTGGGACAGGCAGGCTGTGAGGGCAGGGCATTGCGGCAACCGCGGATCTTTGGCGGTTGACCGGACAGTGGTCATTGCATCAGATTGGGATAGAGGCTTTGGGCTTTCTTTTAGTGGATGGGTTTTCCCACTTTGATCAGAGTCATGATCCAGTCCTGCTGATTTGGTACTTGTTACCCAGGCATTATACTCGTGTGGGTCGCTCCCCTCGAGTGCCACTCCGGAGTGTGCGTTTTACAGGCTTCGAGTCTTCGAGACTCTCTTTTCCTATCGGTGTTATGCGTAGGCTGGCATACCCGATTTGGCAGGCAGAGCAGGCAGTACCAGTGCTTACTGGTGTATCGATTGGGTCTAGACAGGCAGGCATTTACATTCTGATGCATACATATAGCTATCTATCAGTTAGCTCATTAGAGGCATGTAGTGGTAGCTCTATTCATCATCAGCAGTTTTATTTACAGCTTACCACCTTTGTTCATCTTTTCCGCCTCTTATAGTCCTAGTGGGCACATTTGAGTTGAGGCTTACCCACTAGGAGGAGGCTACTGTTTTATAGTAGTTCTCACTCCCCACTGTTTCTCTTTTGCTTTTCCCCTTTGTTTTGCAGAGTCGTCTGCGGGAGTTGCAGGACCCTCCGCAGCGGATCGAGGTAAGAGGATCGCGGACTAGATAGCGGTCTACCCAGGCACCAGTTCAGTTATTAGATGTACCCCGATACTCTCAGATACTCTACTTTTCATTTCTTTTGGGTCTGGCTTCGGCCAGCTGGTTGTATTTGATTAGTGAGCTGGGAGAGACATATGTATTATTGAGAGCTTACTTTCTGCACTTTACTTTTCTACTTTATCTGAGATGTACTAGTTACTGTTTAGCTCTGTTTATGCTCTTTTATTATATCATCTATATCTGAGCAGGTTACCAGCGCTTCGTGTACACGGGAAATTCCGTGTACACGGCGGATCTGTGGACGACCCCGGGTTCTGGTTTACACCCGGGGCGTGACAGATTAAGTTGGTATCAGAGCTTAGGGATAGGTCAATTGGGACTTAGGAAACCCTAGGCTTTTGGCAGACCCTAGGAAGGCAGGACGTGAGTGACGTGACATTACGCGAAAGTCGGCAATTTGGTCGTATGTTATTCTGACTCTTCCAGTGAGTGAAGAGGGATTGGCATGTCCTATTTCTGGCGAACTATTATGTTGGCTGCAGACAACATAAGGTTACAGAAATAGGAGGATGCCTTTGACTTTCGCTAGATTGGGTCGAGTGTGGTTTCGTTACTGATCTGTGGTTTCTTGTGTGGCAGGATGCCTCCCAGGCGGCGGATTCCTACCCGGGGTACCCCTACACCCCCGGAGGGGCCGGAGCAGTCCGGATCTTCAGAGATTGCTGAGTTGAGGGCCATGGTGGCCCAGCTGGCGGAGGGTCACCGCCGGCAGGAGCAGAGGATCGAGCAGCTGCTTGCTCAGGTTGGGCCCCTCCCCCTACTACTACTGAGGCCCCCGCACCACCTGTTGTACCACCGACTGTACCGCTTGTGCCTACGGCACCATCTTCGAGCAGCGGGGCCCGGGAGCGATCCGACCTTTGACTCCCGAGGAGGAGCAGGAGTTTACTGATAAACTCACCCATTTCTGCAAGCGGGGACCGCCTAGATTTTCGGGGCGGAGCACTCACCCTTGGGAGGTTGGGACTTGGCTATCGGCAATGGAGAAGTTGTTCCGAGACTTCTTCATCGATCAGAAGTACCGGGTACACATGGCTGTGCATTGTCTGGACGGAGATGCGGACACGTGGTGGCGTCGGGTGGAGCCCCTGGAGTTTCAGATCACCCGGCAGCTACCTTGGGCAGAGTTCAAGAGGATGGTCCTGGACACTTACTTCTCCACCAGCGTGAAGAAAAAGGTAGAGGATGACCTGAAGAATCTCCAGCAGGGCGACCGATCGGCATGGGACTACTTCCAGGAGTTTTCGCGACTGCTCAGCTGCGTTCCCTATGTCGCGAGGGATGGACCACATCAGGTGGAGCTCTTCGAGTCGGGCCTGCGCCCGGAGCTCTATACCTTGGTGCATGCGCAGAGACTACAGACCCTGGAGGAGGCGGCCGAGCATGCACAGTGGATCGAGAGAGGAGACCACGTTGTCGCCAGACGTGGGGGCCTGGTCGCTCAGGGATCTGACAGGAAGCGGCCAGCGCAGGATGATGGGGGACAGACCAGCTCCTGGAGGCCGCCCCGACCCCCGCCGCCTCAGTTCTCTGGCCGCGGGCGTTCGGAGCGGCGTGGGCATGGTGGATCTCAGAGGCCCCCACAGCACCAGCAGCAGCACTCACGACAGCAGCAGCATTCTCAGCAGCAGAGGTCGCAGTCCCGGCAGCAGGGATCTCAGCGGCAGAGGCAGCAGCAGCAGGGGAGGCAGCCCCAGACCCCAGCCAGGTGCATTTCTGCCAGGGACAGCATTCTCCTGATACTTGTGACCAGAGGTTTGGCCGCTGTTACCGGTGCGGACAGTCGGGCCATGTTCGAGCTACTTGCCCATATGCGTCAGCACCGGCTCCTTCCTCAGCATCAGCCCCACCGGCGCCCCAGCAGCGGTCCTATGCTCCAGCGAGCAGGGCCCCTTCTTCTCACCCGGCAGACCACCGACCACCGGCACAGAGCGGGCGGGTTTATGCCGCCCAGGTTGAGGACTCCCTGGCAGCCGACCACGTGGTGGCAGGTATCGTTTTACTTTCTGGCAGTAGAGCTCGCACTTTATTTGATACCGGTGCATCACATTCTTTCATCAGTAGAGCATTTGCATCATCCCATGGACTAGAGTTAGGTCGGTTGCCACGTGCATTAGAGGTACGGTTCCGGAGCATACTTTACTTGTAGAGGAGTGTTGTTGGTCTTGCCCTGTACAGATCGAGTCGTGGATCTTGCCAGCGGACCTGATGGTCCTGAGTCAGCTGCGAGACTTTGATATGGTACTTGGGATGGACTGGCTGACTCGCTATTATGCGACTATTGATTGTGCCGCGAGGACGGTGACTTTTAGCGAGCCAGGCCAGGAGGTGATTGTGTACAGAGGATGCCAGAGTACTTTCTTCGCCGCGATAGTTTCGACTTCTCGTGCGAGGCAGATGATGCGCAGTGGATGCGTGGCCTTTTTGGCCAGTGTGGTTGAGGGGCCTGCGGCGGCACCGGGACTCGCGGATATCCCTATAGTCCACGAGTTCCCAGATGTTTTCCCACCAGAGCTGACTAGTATGCCGCCGGATAGGGAGATCGAGTTTTTGATTGACGTAGTCCCAGGAACTGCGCCAATCTCCAAGGCCCCTTACCGAATGGCACCGGCGGAGCTGCGGGAGTTGAAGGCGCAACTCCAGGATTTATTGGATAAAGGTTTTGTGAGGCCGAGTGTATCACCTTGGGGAGCACCGGTGCTGTTCGTGAAGAAGAAAGATGGTTCACTTCGACTTTGTGTGGATTACCGGGAGCTGAATAAAGTGACCATCAAGAACAAGTACCCTTTGCCGCGCATCGATGACTTATTTGATCAGCTGCAAGGGTCTTGTGTCTTCTCTAAGATTGACTTACAGTCTGGTTACCACCAACTGAAGGTGAAGGCCGAGGATGTCCCGAAGACAGCATTCAGGACTCGGTACGGGCATTATGAGTTCACCGTCATGCCTTTTGGATTGACTAATGCCCCTGCCGCATTTATGGATTTGATGAACAGGATCTTCCGACCTTATCTTGACCGGTTTGTGGTAGTGTTCATCGATGACATCCTGATTTACTCTCGGAGCGATGTGGAGCACGAGGAGCATCTGAGGATAGTGCTGCAACTTCTGAGGGAGAAGAAGTTGTATGCCAAGTTGTCTAAGTGCGAGTTTTGGCTTCGAGAGGTTGCCTTTTTGGGCCATGTGATTTCAGCCGCAGGAGTGGCGGTAGACCCGGCGAAGATTGAGGCAGTCCGAGATTGGCCCCGACCGACGACGGTAGCAGAGGTTCGCAGTTTTATGGGCTTGGCAGGGTATTACCGTCGGTTTGTGGAAGGTTTTGCGAAACTTTCCGCCCCACTCACTCGTTTGACGCGCAAAGGAATTAAGTTCATCTGGAGTGAGGATTGCCAGAGGAGCTTCGAGGAACTGAAGAGCAGATTGATGTCAGCTCCTATCCTTTCCCTCCCTGTTATGGGGAAAGGATACGTGATCTACAGTGATGCATCGCACAGTGGACTTGGTTGCGTGCTGATGCAGGAGGGTAAGGTAATCGCTTATGCTTCGCGGCAACTCAAGGATTATGAGAAGAATTACCCTACCCATGACTTGGAGCTAGCGGCTGTGATCTTTGCACTGAAGTTGTGGCGCCACTATCTGTATGGGGAGCACTGCGAGATTTACACCGACCACAAGAGCCTGAAATATCTGTTCACACAGAAGGAGCTCAATTTGAGGCAGCGCAGATGGTTGGAGCTGTTAAAGGACTACGATGTGGACATACTCTACCATCCCGGCAAGGCAAACGTGGTCGCTGATGCCCTGAGCAGGAGAGCAGTGCAGAGCTTATCTATGATGATCACCGATCAGGCACCATTACTGGAGCAGATGAGGCGGTTAGAGCTTGAGGTGGTGTCCCCTGGGGTTTCTGCTAGACTGTTGTCCTTGGTCGTGCAGCCCACTCTGTTGGACAGGATTCGGGAGAAACAGAGTGAGGACCCCCATCTGATGAGGATTCGAGAGCAGATTCAGGCTGGCGAGACAGGGGATTTCTCAGTTGATGCTTCGGGAGTACTACGGTACAGGGACCGAGCTTGCGTGCCTATGGACTCAGAGATTCGAGAGCAGATCTTGCGGGAGGCTCATTATACACCTTATACCATCCATCCTGGTGGGACTAAGATGTATAAGGACCTCAAGGCACAGTTCTGGTGGAGCGGCATGAAAAGAGACATTGGCAGATTTGTGGCGCACTGCTTAACTTGTCAGCAAGTGAAGGCCGAGCATCGTGTACCTGCTGGCAAGTTGCAGAGTCTTCCAATCCCTGAATGGAAGTGGGATCATATCACTATGGATTTTGTCACTGGATTGCCGAGAGCTCAGACTGGAGCGGATGCGATCTGGGTGGTCGTGGATAGACTCACCAAATCCGCTCACTTCTTACCGGTTCAGATGACTTGGCCATTGGATCGACTGGCACAGATGTACTTGGCCGAGGTGGTCAGATTGCACGGGATACCCATTTCCATTGTATCGGATAGGGACTCGAGGTTTGTCTCTCACTTTTGGAGGAGTTTACAGACGGCCCTGGGGACACGGCTTCGCTTCAGCACAGCTTTCACCCACAGACGGACGGGCAGTCAGAGCGCACTATTCAGACTCTCGAGGATATGCTGCGAGCATGCGTCCTGGATTTTGGAGGCGGGTGGCACCGACATCTCGGATTGGTTGAGTTTGCGTACAACAACAGCTATCAAGCGAGCATCCAGATGGCTCCGTTTGAAGCGTTGTATGGACGCAAGTGTCGGTCACCCCTATATTGGAGTGATGTGGGTGAGAAGAAGACCTTGGGTCCTGATCTACTGTTGGAGGCAGAGGAGAAGGTCAGACTGATTCGACGACATCTGGAGACAGCTCAGAGCCGGCAGAAGAGCTATGCTGATACCCGACGACGAGACTTGGAGTTTCAGGTGGGCGATCATGTCTTTTTGAAAGTCTCGCCGTCGAAAGGGATTCGGAGATTTGGGATCCGTGGAAAACTGAGCCCTCGTTATATCGGACCTTTTGAGGTATTGGAGCGCATTGGGCCAGTTGCCTACCGGCTTGCACTTCCTCCCAGATTGGCTAGTGTTCACGACGTGTTTCATGTATCCACCCTGAGGAGATATGTTCATGACCCGTCGCACATCATTGATTTCGCCCCACTGGAGGTTGCTGAGGACTTGAGCTATGTCGAGCGGCCACTGCGGATTTTGGACCGCGAGGTTAGAGAGCTGCGCAGCCGGGCCATTCCTTATGTGAAGGTTCAGTGGAGCAACCAGACGAGCGCGAGGCTACTTGGGAGCTGGAGTCAGCGATGATGGATGCCCACCCCCACCTGTTCGAGGCCCCGGCTTGAGGTATGATTTTAGTTTCGAGGACGAAACTTTCTTTTAGTGGGGGAGGATGTGATGATCCAGGTTTCCATGCACCGTTTTTCCCGTGAATCCAAGTGTGTGCACACCTATTGATGGTGTTTGATCCACAGTGTGTCAAAGGGACAGCACAGATGGGTCCGTGGCTGTATTTATTGTTAGTTTGGCCTTCGGCGGGTTTGCCGAATTTTAGAAAAGTTTCTAGGCCAAACGGATGGCGTATTTGGATTCAGCGCGGAAAAACGCTTGAAAACGGCTATTTATTTGCCGAATTTGGAGTCCGGATGCCCAAAAACGGACTCCCGGAAGTTTCTGGTGTCTTCGGTGCATGGGGGAAGGCCGTGGACCGCCGGATGCCACGTGGCGGGCCCTCATTGGCCGGCCCGCAGCGCCCGGTGCATGGAACGGCGCGGCGGGGTGCACGGACCCGGCGCACAGCCACGTGGCAGCGCCTATTGGCGGGCTTACGGGCGCGGTCCACGGAATGGAGGCGGCCGGTGCAGGGATTCGAGCGGCGGTGCACGGCAACAGGCGGGAGCCACGCGTCGGCCGCGGAGTGGCGCGGTCCAGGGCGGCGGTCTACGGAGTTCCCTGCGCGGGTGCATGGACCCGGCGCAGGGACACGTGGCGCACGCTCGTTGGCGGGCTCACGGGAGACGGCGCACGGGGACAAGCCTGGCGCATGTCAGGCGGCCGGTCAGGCGGCGCCGCCCGCGCGCCTGACCGCACAGTGCCGGGACGCGCGTCGCCACGCGATTGGCGGTCGCCTGCGGGGTTGACCGCGCGGTCGGGACGCGCGTCGGCCGCTGGCGCGCCCCGCACGGCTGTTCGCTGTGCGGGATGCGCGCCGATCCCCTGTGGGGGCGCGCGGCGCTTTTTGATTGGCTCCGCCCGGTCGGACGGGGCGCGTCCGACCCGGCCGAGCGGATCCGGGCCCAAACCCGGCCCGAATCCGATAAAGGTTTGTTTTTCTCCTTTATAGCTTCCTAAGGCATTTGTAGAGGGTTTTTTTCCTCCCTGTTCAGAATTGGCCCGAGCTCCTCTCTTAGACATTTGTTCCTCCCACAATCCTCTATCTACTGTGGCTTCCCCGAGATTTGTAGAAGCTCGGATCCCGAGGTTTGCAAATTTTCCGGCGCGGCGCGACGATTGTTCTACGGCTACCAGATTCGTCGCTTCTCGGTGTTCAAGCTCCCCTGGTTCACCCCGACATCGTATTTTCACGATTTTTGCGCCGTTGGATTCCTAACAGGTAGGGCTTCAATTCCTCTTCTAATGAGTTTCTCCTGGTTCAGAGGTTTTGATGATGATTTTGAGGCTTCTTTCTGACCCTTTTTCCGTCGCGGAGTTTTCGGACAGCACCAACTTGTTTTGGCGATAACTTTGCGCTCGAGCATCGAAACAGGGCGATTCAAAAGGGGATTTGCATCTACACATCGCGAGGAGTCTACTGGAATTTTCTTGGAATTTCGTGGATTTTCCCTGAGGGTGAGGAATCCCTTTTTACAGAATTTTTTACTGCTGTTTTGGGATGAAAGTATTGTTGAGATAGTCCTCTTGTCGATTTTCGTTCTCAGCACAGAAAAATCGTGGGAAAACGTGCAGGTACTTGTTTCGACCGGATCGTCGCGTAGATCGCAGTGTATTTTTCGGGATTTTGTCGGCACGTTCGCAGGTAAAATTAACGAACAGTGAATCTGATTTTAGGGGACAGAATTTTGGGTTAAACTTGAATAGTAATTTGGTGTATTTTGTGGGACCCTGGCACAGTGTTGCGGAGATTTTGGAGATCGAGCGCGGACTTCGCCGTCGGAACTTGGATTTAGCGCTCGAGGTGGGTACCGTTGTTTAACCTCCCACTTATGATGTCCCCACTAGGCCTATTTGGAGTTGCTTCACTTTATGTTGCTAAATGAACCGGGATAAGTTAAAATGGCACTTTTATTGAGAATTGGACTTATTGCTTGGGCTACATCTTAAAATGGACTAAGTATTAGTTAAACGGATAATTCTTATAAATATGTCACTTAAACCTCACGGGGGGGGGGATCTTGCTATGGAATATTACTCGTACATGTGGGACCTCAATATTGGAAGATAATAATATTTAACCCTGTTCTTAAATAAAGACTTTGCATGCTTAAATGGACATCTAGTTAGGCCACCTTTTTCTGCTACACTATCATGCTGGAATTGACTTAGGAGAAACCATGCTTTTCTCTTCTTTTATTATATTTGGGGGATAGTGCGCTCGGGTTCGAGCAGGGGCTGGGATAGTGTAGTCAGACAGTTGTGGGTTTTGGGACAGGCAGGCTGTGAGGGCAGGGCATTGCGGCAACCGCGGATCTTTGGCGGTTGACCGGACAGTGTTATTGCATCAGATTGGGATTGAGGCTTTGGGCTTTCTTTTAGTGGATGGGTTTTCCCACTTTGATCAGAGTCATGATCCAGTCCTGCTGATTTGGTACTTGTTACCCAGGCATTATACTCGTGTGGGTCGCTCCCCTCGAGTGCCACTCCGAGTGTGCGTTTTACAGGCTTCGAGTCTTCGAGACTCTCTTTTCCTATCGGTGTTATGCGTAGGCTGGCATACCCGATTTGGCAGGCAGAGCAGGCAGTACCAGTGCTTACTGGTGTATCGATTGGGTCTAGACAGGCAGGCATTTACATTCTGATGCATACATATAGCTATACTATCAGTTAGCTCATTAGAGGCATGTAGTGGTAGCTCTATTCATCATCAGCAGTTTTATTTACAGCTTACCACCTTTGTTCATCTTTTCCGCCTCTTATAGTCCTAGTGGGCACATTTGAGTTGAGGCTTACTACCCACTAGGAGGAGGCTACTGTTTTATAGTAGTTCTCACTCCCCACTGTTTCTCTTTGCTCTTCCCCTTGTTTTGCAGAGTCGTCTGCGGGAGTTGCAGGACCCTCCGCAGCGGATCGAGGTAAGAGGATCGCGGACTAGATAGCGGTCCACCCAGGCACCAGTTCTAGTTATTAGATGTACCCCGATACTCTCAGATACTCTACTTTTCATTTCTTTTGGGTCTGGCTTCGGCCAGCTGGTTGTATTTGATTAGTGAGCTGGGAGAGACATATGTATTATTGAGAGTTTACTTTCTGCACTTTACTTTTCTACTTTATCTGAGATGTACTTAGTTACTGTTTAGCTCTGTTTATGCTCTTTTATTATATCATCTATATCTGAGCAGGTTACCAGCGCTTCGTGTACACGGGAAATTCCGTGTACACGGCGGATCTGTGGACGGACCCCGGGTTCTGGTTTACACCCGGGGCAC
>JAQOTM010000535.1:29504-151566 GCA_029168755.2 Tillandsia fasciculata
AAGATGTACAAGGACGTCAAATCACACCTTCTGGTGGCCCAAATGAAGGTGAGACGTGACTCGATTTGTGGCACACTGCCTGGTGTGCCAACAGGTGAAGGCCGAGCATCAGCGCCCGGCAGAAAAATTGCAACCTTTACCGGTGCCCGAGTGGAAGTGGGACATGATTACCATGGATTTTTGGACCGGATTCCCGAGATCGCCACAGGGACACGATGCAATATGGGTGATTGTGGACCGTTTGACGAAATCGGCCCACTTTCTGCCCATACACACGACGTGGACTCGGGAACGACTGGCACAAACGTACATCACGAGATAGTAAGGTTGCATGGGGTACCGACATCCATCACGTCGGACAGGGACACGCGTTTGTGTCAAACTTTTGGCAAAGCCTGCAGCGGCAATGGGAACCAAGTTGCACTTCAGTACGGCTTTTCACCCGCAGACCGATGGACAATCAGAGCGGGTGATACAGATTGTGGAGGACATGCTTTCGAGCATGCGTTTTGGACTTGGGCGAAGGGTGGGCACGGTGTTTGCCCCTAGTGGAATTTGCCTACAATAACATTCACCAGGCCAGCATTCAGATGGCACCATACGAGGCCCTGTACTGGCGCCGCTGTCGGTCTCCAATATGCTTGGACGACTTGGGTGAGCGTAAGTTTCGGGCCCAGATTTGGTGGAGGAGACCGAAGCAAAGGTGCGAGCGATTAGGCAAAGGCTACTGACCGCCCAGAGCAGACAGAAAAGCTACGCGGACAATCAGACGCGAGACTTAGAGTTCATGGTGGGTGAGCATGTGTTACTCCGAGTTTCGCCCTCCAAGGGGAACCGACGTTTTCGCATAAAGGTAAAGTTAAGCCCGAGGTACGTGGGACCGTTCGAGATCCTAGAACGCGTAGGACCGGTGGCGTACCGATTAGCCTTGCCGCCGAACCTCGAACGAGTCCACAACGTGTTCCATGTCTCAATGCTCCGGAAGTACCTCGCTGACCCCTCTCATGCCTTGGATGCCTCCACCATCGAGTTGCGAGAGGATTTGAGCGTCGAGGAGACGCCGGTGCGGATTTTGGCAAGAGAGGACAAGAAGTTGCGAAATCGAACTATCTCCTATGTGAAGGTCCAGTGGAGCAACCACGAAGAGCGCGAGGCGACATGGGAACTGGAATCGGAAATGAGGGAATGTTTTCCCGAATTGTTTAGTGAGTTTGTACTTAAGTTTCGGGACGAAACTTTTTATCAAGTGTGAGTGGTGTAGTGATCCGGCCCTTAGGGGTATTTTTGACTCACATGTAATTATTTAAGCCGTTAAGTGAAATAAAATTATTTATTTTCAAAAGTCGGCCGTGCGGGGTGCGTGGTATTTTTCTGGCAAAGGGCCCGAAAAATGTAGACCGACGGTGCGATCGGATCGGAAATCCGATGTACGGATCTCCCGGAATGGGGTTCTTGTGACGCGATGACTTAGGCGCGCATCGAATTCGTGTAAAATATCCGACACGCTTTCTGAGAAAGTTTGGATAATCTGTGTAATTAATTAATTAAGAATTATTATCCTGGACGATAACACGAATAAATAAATTATTGATGTGTATTTATTATTTATTCCATGATTATTTAATTAAGGGATTAAATAATCGGTGGCCAGGATTTAAAAGGTGGGGATTTTATCTCGTGGATCGGATATTTAATAAATCCGGATATTTGCGGGTTTTTCCTTTCTACGTATCGTATAATAAAATAAATAAATTAATAAATAGGGGGATTTAAATAATCCCCGATTATCGGAAGAAAAGAAAAAAAATAAAAACCCTAACCGGAGAGAGAGAGAAGAAAGAGAAAAAGGAAAAGACGGAACCCTAGCCGAAGAAAGGAAAAGGAGAAAGAGAAAGGAGCCCGATCTTCCCGGACATCGAACCGAAGGCAAGAACACGACCGGGCGACCTTCCCGACGATCTTCGGTTAGTAAAATAATTTTTATAATTTTTTTGGGATTTTTCCGTCGTCCTTTTGTCAAGTTTTTGGGTTCTCCGTCGTCTCCGTCACCGTCGCCGTCATCGTCATCATGCTAGGGCACGGAACGGACGGCGGAGACGCGCGGTGCCGCTAGGGCATCGCGCGGAGGAGAGCCGCGGACGGCCGGACGCCGCCGCAAGCGGCGATGGACCGCGCGGGCACCGCGCGGGCTCCGCGCGGGCGCACCCGCGCGAGCGCTGCGCGGGTCGCACCCGCGCGGGCGCTGCGCGGGCACAGCGCGGCCGCCGCGCGTGCCCTGCAAGCGCGGCGCGCGCGGGCAACCGCGCGGGCGCCGCGCGGGCCGGCACCCGCGCGGGGCCCGCAACGGAGCGCGGCGGGCACCCGCGCGGGCAACCCCGCCGGGCGCCGCGCGGGCCGCACCCGCGCGGGCCCGCCGGCGCGGGCACCCGCGCGGGCACCCCGCGCGGGCGCCGCGCGGGCACCCGCGCGGGCGCCGCGCGGGCCCGCACCGCGCGGGCGCCGCGGGGCACCGCGCGGCGCGCCCGCGGGCGCCGCGCGGGGCACCCGCGCGGGCGCCGCGCGGGCCACCGCGCGGGCACCGCGCACGGGCGCCGCGCGGCACCGCGCGGGCAGCACCCGCACGGGCGCCGCGCGGGGCGCCGCGGGCACGCGCGGGCGCCGCCCGCGGAGCCACGCCGCGCGGTCGAGCCGCGCGGGGCTCCGACGGGCGGCGACGGCGATGCGGGGGGTGGGTTCCGTTTCGGCAAACCGGACGGTGCCGGACTTTTCCGTCAAAAGAGTAAAGTGGGTCTTTCCGTTTTAAGATGTTAGTATGTGTTTCTGATCATAGTTATCCTTGCGGACTTTCTTTAGGTCCAGGTGCGCAGCGGGAGTGCGCAAAGGATTCAGGTGTTCCGATTTCTCTTCAACAAGGTGGGTACGGTTGCTATAAGTGCAACAAGTGCAGTAAGTGCATCTATCATCATTAAAATGCTCTCAATTTGCCTAACAAAGTAGATGGACAGTTTAACCTTTCGCATAATTATATTTTATCTAACAACTGAAGCGGCTGCGGTCGCGGTGCTCACTACACGCCGATCTCGGCAAATCCGGTTTCGGATGCTGCACGTACACAGGCGGATTGGCCTCCGCATGGGTGTACTTTTCCGGAAAAGTGGTCTTTTTGACCCGTGTGCCTCACAAAGGAGTGGGAGCCGTGAGGACCTCTTCGCGCCAGCTGAAAATAGCACACCAGCACCGTGAAGAGGTTAAAAGCATCAAAGAGGTGATTGTGCACGAGGGGAGACTTTAGTCTCTCCGACAGGTACTCTGGGGTTGGTGCCCAACTTAATTGATAAATCTGGGGTTGGTGCCCAGCTTAATTATGCACAGGGTTTCAGCGAAAGGTTTCGGTGTAATCGGTTATTCGGTTCGTTTTTCCTTCTTTGTTATTATTAGACATCTACTTTGTTTGTCACTGACTTTACCCACTCCGTGACAGGTGCTACTAGGTGCGTTAGCCGGGATGGCGGTGAGACTGCGTCGCGAGGATCGTAGTCAGGACACTTGGTTTTCTATCTCATTTCCCTTTATGCTTTAAATAGTTAATTTGCTTGTGGATTACTTTAGTTGTGGATTACTTTAGTTGTGGACATGTATTAGTTAGCTCTGTGGATGAGGTGTACTTTTATGTTTTGATACTTTTAGTGGTGTTTTCTTATGCGGCACGTTTTCATGATAAACCAAATGATTGCGAAAATGTTTTCTCAAAACGAAGTGCCGTGTGGGCACGGGTTTTACAACCGCTGGTTTTATCCTTTCCAAACGTTGACGCCGCTTTATAAACTTGTGTTGTTTGGTGATGTATGTCTACTGTATGGTTGTTGGTTGAAGTTTGATGTTGTAATTGAATTGCATGTTGTAAATGAGACGCCGTGCATATACAAAGGAGACTCTGTCCGTTGGCGGAGAGAATTTGTGTATGCGGCGGTCTGGCACGCACCGGGGATGAGGTTTATATTACCTTATTAAAAAAAAAAATGGACACGCAATTTTCCGCTTCGATTGACTCAAAAACCCCCGGGGGCGTGACACATCCTCGGCCCTCACCCTGAGCTGGTGGTAACCGGACTGAAGATCTATCTTCGAGAAAACCGTGGCTCCCTGAAGCTGATCAAACAGATCGTCAATCCGAGGAAGTAGATACTTATTCTTGACGGTCACTTTATTCAACTCTCTGTAGTCCACACAAAGCCTAAGCGACCCGTCTTTCTTCTTTACAAATAGAATCGGGGCTCCCCAAGGAGAAACACTAGGACGAATAAACCCGCGATCCAAGAGATCCTGTAGCTGAGCCTTTAATTCCCTCAATTCTGCCGGTGCCATTCTGTAGGGTGCCTTAGAGATCGGCGTAGTTCCAGGAACCACGTCAATCACGAACTCAATCTCTCGATCCGGCGGCATAGAAGATAGCTCAGGTGGGAAAAATCTGGATACTCTCGGACGATAGGAATGTCCTCGAGCCCAGGCATCGCCGTAGGCACCTCTACAACAGTGGCTAAGAAAGCAACACAACCTCGACTCATCATCTGCGTGCTCTGGCTGAAGAGATCGTCGCTGCAAAAAGCGTGCTCTGGCAACGTCTGAAGACATACTCTCCCTGGCCCGGCTCCGGAGAGTCACAGTTCTCTCTCGACATCAATAGTACGTAATACTGAGTCAACCAATCCATGCCCAATACTACGTCGAAATCCGGAGCTGGCGAAGGACAAAAAGATCAACAGGCAAAACCCAAGGCCCCAACTGCACAGGGCAGGACCAACAGCACTCATCAACGTGCAAAACGTGATCGGGTATCTGAACCTCACGAGCACAAGACAACGGTCCTATCTCTAGCCCATGCATGGATGCAAATGTCCTACTGATGAATGAATGTGATGCTCCAATATCAAACAAAGCTCTGGTGCGAGTAGAGGAGATAAGGATAATACCTGCCACCACGTGGCCAGCTGCCCCCGAGTCCTCGACCTGTGCGGTATACACCCTGCCACTCGGGGGTGGTCGTCTGTCAGACTGCCGCGACGAAGTGGCCCTGTCCCCCTGGCCAACACCTGCCGAAGATCCGCCCGTCTGATAGGGCGGTGGAGGAAGAGTCGAAGCTGCCGAAGCTACTGATGCCCCTGCTCCAGGACAAGACCATGATCTGTGCCCTGCCTGCCCACACCGGTAACACCGGCCCTGTCGCTGATCACACTGCTGAGGGGCGTGGGGTCTGCCGCAAATCACACAGCTATCAGTGCGGATCAGCTGCCGCTGCTGCCTAGAAGATCGGGAACCCCCCGATCTCTGCCTCCTCTGAGTCCCGCGGCCCCGAGGCTGTGTCGGCGGCGGTCTCGGGGGCCTCGGCCTGCTAGTCTGCCCAAGGTCCTGCGGTGCGGGGCGCTTCTCTCCGGAACTGGTCCCAGGCGCTCCGCCCCTCTCCGCCATGATCACCCTCCCTCGAGAGACCCACCGTGCATGCTCCATGGCTGCGTCGAGCGTCGGAGATCGGTGTGCATGAACAAGGTGATAGATATCAGGATGAAGCCCCCTCTCAAATAAATCCACTCGCTGAGCCTCATCAGGGGCAACATGCGGCACACTGCTCAAAAGTCTCTGGAACTCTCGAATATAGTCTGGAAGAGGTCGACTACCCTGCTGCAGTCGACGGAGATCCCCCTCTAACTTCTGCTTCGCGCTATCGGGAAAATAAGCCGCGAGTAGCAAAGCTCGAAAATCCTGCCAAGACATCAACTGGGCTCCTGGCGGTCCAACTGGTCAGACCCGACGCCACCAGGTCTCGGCGTTACCCTCCAAAAAGTGTGTGGCTATGAACACCTGATGCTGCTCCTTGATAAACAGGTTCTCGAATATCTTTTCTATTGCAGAAATCCAGTTTTCTACTTCCCGAGGCTCGGAACTCTGCCCGGCAAAACGCGGAGGATGGAACTGGCTGACATAAGATAGTCGATCGGTGAGCTCCTTCTGCTCTGCCTCCGTCAACGGGACAATCTGTGATGAGGTCGACGAAGTCGCTGCTGGTGGTGCCACAGATGTCCTCTGCTCAAGTAGCCTCATCATCCGCTCCATGTTTTCCTCCTGGCGCTTGGCTGCCTCCTCCTGGCGCCGCAACGCCTCAGACATCTGGGCCACCTGGGCCCGCAACTCCTGGACCTCCCCCTGAGTGGTCTCCTCCTCATGCTCGGGACCGTCGTCATCAGACGCGGAGTGCGCCCTCGTCGTCGCGCGGCGTGTCGGAGGCATCTGGGCAACTGCGACAAGGAACAAAAGTCAGATAACCAAAATCTCACTATCCAAAACAAGCGAAAGTCAAAAACATGTTTCCCAACTCCAAAGTGTTGTGTTGTCTGCAGCCAACAGAACTACTTTAGAGAGCTAACATGTAAAATCTCTCGCCCCAAAACACCACACACGACAGTTATCCTACTGCCCCGCCATAAGCCTAGGGTCTCTAAGTCCCCAAAGACCTATACACCTAGGCTCTGATACCACCTAAATCTGTCACGCCCCGGGGTCGAACTGCGACCCAGGCTCGCCAACAGATCCGTCGCCTGTGCGGAAACTGCCGCACAGACGAAGCGTTAAACCTGTAAAAGAGATCTAGCTAAACAAGTATCAAAGCAGAAAAGAAGCTAAGCTGAAGGAGTAAACTGTAAACAAGAGTCACTAAGTAACAAGTCCAGGTACAACATCCATAGTCTCCCAAAATCGGTTACAACATCACTAACTAGTACAAAAGTGGGAAAACAAAATACCCGGGGAAACTCTACCTCGGACTCTACAAACTCAGAAGGTACTAATCAGCCAAGCCCTTGCCACGGTCAGAAGACTCCGCACGAACCAGACCAGGAGCGGCCACCTCAGAAGCACCTGTCACACACAGCGGGTGTGAGATCAACTGAAAAGTCAGATCTCAGTGGGTACCGATGTCCGATCCACGGTGGCCCACTAAGTCCCCTGGAGGTAAAACAGATAGATAGATAGATAGATAGATAGATAGATAGATAGATACAGAAATGAAAGCTGTAAATAAGTCTATCTCTATATGCCTCAATGCAATGCTGTACTAAATGACATCATATTAAACGACCACCCGCTCGTGTCATTCCCCGCAGCCACCTGGTAACTCGGCCAGGGGCGAACTTCCACCTGGTATCTCGGCCAGGGGAATACCCTCCTGGTAACTCAGCCAGGGTAAAATATCCTCCTGGTAACTCAGCCAGGGTAAAATATCCTCCTGGTAACTCAGCCAGGGAAAATACCCTCCTGGTAACTCGGCCAGGGAAAATACCCTCCTGGTAACTCGGCCAGGGAAAATACCCTCCTGGTAACTCGGCCAGGGCATCGAATACAGCTGTGTATTCTGGAGTGAGTACTTAAAAGCATAGTACGTGTCTCAGTCGGAACCCATAATTCACGACCTTCACGGCTGACCCGCACTTACCTGATACCCCAAGGTCAAAATACCTTTGCATTTGGAAGCAAAATGGGCATCCCATAATAATTTCGGGAGAAACCAACCCACCTGCGAAGAGGTCGCAAAATCGTACGCCAAACAGAGGTCCCGGTGCGATCCTACAGCTCCAAGTAGCACAACGCGTACCACTGACCACACAGTCAGGCCAACACTAAGTCACACTGCAAAATCGGTGGAAACTGGGGTCAGAAGAAAAACCCGTGACAAAAGACCCGCCCTCAAACGGCGGAAAAAACCCATCCGGCGACGAAGAACGTCGGGCGTGGCGCGGAAAACCCCTCGCGCGACCGCCACGTCGCGTCGCCGAGCCGCAAACCCCGCGGCACAGAGCAGCTCACGGCTGCGCAGTCCAAAAGCACGCCCTGCGTGGTGACGGCTAGCCGCGCGGCCGGTAGCGCCGCGCGGCCCAAGAGCTGCCCGCGCAGCGCCCTGCAGCGCCGCGCGCCAAGCGCGCGGCCTGCAGGGCCGCGGGGCCCAAGGGTGCCCGCGCGGTGCCCTGCAGCGCCGCGCGCCTAGCGCGCGGCCTGCAGGGCCGCGGGCCCGAGGGGCCGCCGCGCGGCCCTCCTGCAGTGCCGCGCGCCTGGCGCGCGGCCTGCAGGGCCGCGGGGCCCAAGGGGGCCGCCGCGCGGCCTCCTGCAGTGCCGCGCGCCTGGCGCGCGGCCTCCAGGGCCGCGGGGCCCAAGGGCCGCCGCGCGGCCCTCCTACAGTGCCGCGCGCCTGGCGCGCGGCCTGTAGGGCCGCGGGGCCCAAGGGGCCGCCGCGCGGCCCTACTGCAGTGCCGCGCGCCTGGCGCGCGGCCTGCAGGGCCACGGGGCCGAATGGGCCGCCGCGCGCCTCCTGCAGTACCGCGCGCCTGGCGCGCGGCCTGCAGGGCCGCGGGGCCCAAGGGGCCGCCGCGCGGCCCTCCTGCAGTGCCGCGCGCGCTGGCGCGCGGCCTCCAGGGCCGCGGGGCCCAAGGCCGCCCGCGCGGCACCCTGCAGTGCCGCGCGCCCAGCGCGCGGCCTGCAGTGCCGCGCGGCACAGGGCCCGCCCGCGCGGCACCACTGCAGTGCCGCGCGGCACAGGGCCCCGCCCGCGCGGCACCACTGCAGTGCCGCGCGCTTGGCGCGCGGCCTGCAGTGCCGCGCGGCACAGGGCCGCCCGCGCGGCACCACAGCAGTGCCGCGCGCCAACGCGCGGCCCTGCCAGGCTGTGCGGCCCCATGCCGCAGCTCCGGCATTACGCCGCCCTGCTGCACAGCATGGCAGCAGGGCGTGCGCCGCGCATCGACGCACACAGCGCCACGCGCCGCCGCAACCTCGCATGCGGCCCGTGCCGCTCTACACCTCGGACAACAAGTCCGCGAGCCGCAGCAGCAGGGAAGAAAAACAAAGAAAAAGAAAAGGGAAGAAGGAGAAGAAGAAATCCACAAAAACCCAAGGAAGGAAAATAAACCAAAAACAACCACCCACCTTGCCGTTGCCGTCGCGCGCACCACGGTCAGCGCTCCCAGGCAAGCAATGGCGGTTCACGCTCCAAGCTTTCCTCGAAGCTACAGTCCCAAGACCTTCTTCTCCCTTCCTCTTCTTTTCTTTCTTCCTGCTGCCCCAACACCAACCAACAGAGTTCTTCAAGAGAGGGAGGTGGCGTGGTGGAGGTAATTTAATGAAGCAGATGGAGGCTAACTTAAAGAAAAACAAAGAAAGGAGAGGGTTAATTAATGCCCACCTACCCCCAACCAAAGAGTTTAAAAGCCCATCACTTCCATCAGCCAACACCACCTCCTCCCTTAACAGCACTCAAAAAAGAAAAAAAAAGAAAGCCACTTAAGCATTAAGTAGAATTAAGAAATTAAATATTAAAATAATCCAATAATGCCAACCATAACTCACTTTTTGCCTTCGGATCTTCCGCCACCGCCCGGAACCTCCCGAACCCCGCTGTAAATCGAAAATGCATGTGCTCACACCTTTCTTCTGTCAAAAAGCTCGTCGGTGGAGTCAGAAAGCTCAACCCAAAAACCGGTACACTACACGAAGGCACTGATCTTTCGAAATTTTCGGACTTTTCGCTAATTCCAGCTGTTTTCTCAATCGAGGGTTGGGGTTGATGACTTTCCTGCTGGTGGAGCCGTACCTTTCTTGCTAGTTTAGTGTTTGCGTTTTTGGTTGATTTGATTGTTTTAGTTTTGTTGTGGGTTGTTTTAGTTTCGGGGACGAAACTTCCTTTTAGTGGGGGAGGATGTGAGGACCTGGTTCCCTGCGGGGTTTTTCTGGTGTTTGGCAGCTTTCGAAGGCTTGTGTGGTGTGTTGGGGGTGTTTGTGCGCAATTTGGACACAAGTGGTGGACTTCGGGCTTATAAATGGATCACGGGAGTATTTGGAGGACCCGTCGAGTGTTTAGAATTGATTTCGCGCGACACGGATGTCAAATTTGGACTCAGGGCGAAGTTTGGATAAAAGATCACCTCTCCGAATGCCTTCGGCAATTTTTAGAGATGGAATTTGGCAAAATGGATTTTAGAATTGGACCCGGCGCGAAAATCGGAACAAGTGGGCTTTCCGGGGGCTTTCGGCAAAATTTCGGATGAGAATTCGGAGAAACGGACATCGGATTTGGATTCAGTGCGCGAAAACGATGAAAATGGACTATTTATTTGCATTTTTCGGAGCCCAGATGTCGCACACGGTTTTCGAGGCAGCTTGGTACTGTTCCGGCCGGCGGCGGGCGGTGGCGGCGGCGGCGGAGCGCGGTGGAGCGCGGCGGCGCGGACGCAGGCGCGGCGGCGGGCAGGCGCGGGCAGCGGGCAGCGCGCAGCGCGCGGGCAGGCGCGCGGGCAGGTGCGCGGTCCACAGCGCCTGCGTGCACCGGAGGGTGGACACGTGTCGGCCTGCTGTTGGCGCGGTGTTGCGCACTCGGTGCACCAAGCTGGTGCGCTCGCCTCGGGACGTGTGCCTGACACTGTGCGCAGGCGGCGCTGGCGCGCGCACGTGCGCGCGTCAGGCGCGCGTTGACCAGCTGTCGCGACACGTTTCGCCTTCCGGGACGGGCCACGTGTCAAGCGGTGACTGGCCCACGTTGCTGTCGCCTGTTCGGCGGGCTACGTGGAGGCCCATGGAGGTTTCGGGCCTGCACAGTGTTGGGCCGGGCCCAACACTGTAGCAGCCCGGAACTTCCGGGCGCCCGGAAATTGGGACTCAACCGTCATTTCTTGATTTGTTTTCTGGGCCTATTTAAACGATCCGAGCCGCCTTGTTCACCCCTTTTCTTCCACTTTCGAGCTTCAAACCGACGGGAGGTCTTCAGTAAAGTTGTTCCCCTCGCAGTGAAGCTTCCATCTGCAGAGTTTGGGGATTTTTGGGGGCACGCTTTTCGAGATTCTCATTTTCTTGGCGCGGCGCGACGCTCTTTCTTCGGTGCTTGTTCCGTCGCTCTTCGGTGCACGAGCTCCCCCAGCCTACTCTGACCATCTTTTTGAGCGATTTTTTCGCCGTTGGATTCGCAACAGGTGAGGCTACGATTTTGGTTCCTCGCACATTTTCTGGTTTCGCGTTTTTCGAGGAGTTCTACCTTGCTCTCTGAGGACCTTGTTTGCTGTGTGAATTTTTGAGGGCGGCAGATTGATGGAATTTTATCTCCGCAACCGGGCATCGGATTGAGACGCTCTTATAAACTTTTTTTATCTACTCGACACGAGGATCATCGTGGTATTTTTTTTGGAATTTCTTGAGGCCTTCCCGAAGGTATACATCTTCCTTTTTATCTGTGCAAGATTTTATAGTTATGTGGTTGTATGTTTTCGCTGCGCCCGTATTGTGGAATTTATATCTTGGCCTACGGGACTCCGATTTGGGCGTGCAGGTACTTGTTTCGAAGCTATCGACGCGTAGAACACAGGAATATTTTATTTGGAATTTATTGAGCACTCTCAGCAGGTGAAATAATCGCAACTTTGCGGCTGAATTACAGTGTAGTATTTCTTGGCAGATTTTGGGATTTAAGTGTAACTGTAGCCTTATGTTGTACCCAGGTGAGATTGTGGACTGTACTGGACCTGTTGGACATAAGAGTTGCTATTTTTCTGGTTCTCTCAGCTGTGTGACCCCGGGCAGTTAGCACCTTCAGGTGGGTGGCTTTGCTTTCAGGATCTATGGACTGTGCTCTAATTCTATTGATATAGAATCATGCATGATAGTGTTTGGACTGGGTAGCATGCTAGAATGTGAATGTTATTATTCTTTGTAATTATCTGATGATCTCTTCTGCTTCCTTCTACCTGTTAAAAATTTATTATCTTGGAACTTGACCTAGCACCCCCGCCATATGTTGCATGTGTAACCAGACCAGTAGAAAACCCTCACTTGGGCTAGGGTTCTTTATGTTTAGACATCCACACTTTATGTTTCATTCCTGGACTTAGTGTTATCCTCGCCCGGGTAGTGGGCCGAGCGGTCGGGACTTCTTTTTAGTGTGGGATGCATTTGCACTCGTGCTTGGGAGCAGAGTGGAGTCTGGTAGATGTAGTGGATCACTTGTCAGTACCGGGAACCGTTTGGGGTAAACGGTGGTCCCGGGAGGTCTTGTTTTTTCCCCTGTTTGGGTTGTCGCCACTGTGTTAGTGGCAGTATTTACTTGTGTTAGCCGGACCTAGAACCCAGAACCCTTTTCGACATACACATGATTTTAGTCTACCAATGTTTTCTTCCAAGCATCGAAGGGCCGCTGGAGTCTGTTCTTGTTTGATTGGACAAAGGCATCAGCCCTTCGGGGTTTGGGTAAAACACTTGTTTTCTAACTGTTTTTCTAAAAAGAACTAAAATCATTAAATATGGATTTCTTCCAGATCAAAATGGTTTTCAATAACAAATGTCACCTTTTTCTGTAAATCTCCCCACTCGAAAGGATTCGAGTGGTCTGGGTTCTAGGGGCCGTTCCTTTGTCGGGACGAAAGCCGCGGGGGCCGAGCCTGGAACCTGTTCTTGTTTGATAGGGTTGTAGGTGTAGGTCTCCCGGGACTTTCGGGCCCTAGTTGGTGTCTTCTGCGTGTTGTACCGAGGTTGTTGTGTCCCCGAACTATAAGGGGTCGGAAACTTCGATAGGCGGAGCCTAGAGTCTGTTCTTGTTTGATAGGGTTCTAAGCACCGGCCTATCGGGTTTCGAACCCTTATGGTGTCGGTCTTTCCTGTGAGTTTAGTGTTCTGTTGTGGGTCGATCCTGGCTGTGTGAGTATCTCCAGCCAGTGTGTTTGTGCTGTGAGTTATTGGAGAGGCTTGTGTCTCGTGTTTCGCGTGAGCTGATCAGCTGAGTCGTCGAGAGTGCTCCGACTGTTGTGCGAGATGTTTGAGGATTGAGTCTTTCTGTTCAGTGCGTGAGCGTGGATTTTGACTATAGCCTGCAGTGCCACTTTGAGCTCGACAGAGTGCGCGGATACCTTCTTCCTCGATGGGGTCGCTCCCCTCGAGAGCCACGCCCGGGGTGGATTTGTTACTTTTGTATCGCGACTTGTCGACGCCGTCCCTCTGACTGGGCCAGTTAGTGGCAGTTACGGACGCAGTCCCTCTGGCTGGGCCAGTTAGTGGCAGCCACGGACGCCCTACGTAAGTCCGGTCCTCCGGGATGTCACGGCAGTAGGTAGGCGCAGGTTTGACTGGACCCTATGCGGCAGTCAGTGTAGATTGGGTGACTGTACTGTGTGGTTAGTAGATGCATCATGTTTCCATCTGTTTTATTTTCTTGAGCATCTAGATAGAGGCATAGTAGCCTTAGAGTTACTTTTCCAGCCCTTTTATTTCAGTATTATTATTATTACTTTATGCCTCTAGTAGACTTAGTGGGCAGACCGTCGGGCTTGTTGGCGGCACCCACTGAGAACTACTTGGGACGTTGTTCTCACACCCGTCGTGGTGTCTTTTCCCACAGGGACTTCTACTCCTGTTCCAGTTGCTCCTGTTGCTGCTTCTTCTGATCGAGGTAAGGGAGTCGCGAGCTAGATCCCTACCAGTCGTCGTCCTGAGAGTAGATGTACCCTTATTTCGTTTGTGAGTTCATGTTGAGAGAACTTTGTAGTGAGGTATAGAGTTGTATTTATTTTACTGCTCGAGAGATTTCTGTATTTTGGTGAGGTTGGATTGTATTATTTGAGAGTTGTAGTTGTTAACTTAGTGCTTATTTCTAGCAGTTTTTCTTTCAGCTCTGATATCTGTATAGTATAGTTGATCTTTTGCAGGTTAGTCGCTTCGTCTATACGGGGCTTCCCGTATGGGCGGCGGATCTGTTGGCGAGCCCAGGTCGCAGTTTCGACGCCGGGGCGTGACATAGGCCATCTTTTACTGCTGCACTATTATTGGAACTTGACTTAGGAGAAACCATGTTACCCTCTTCTCCTTCTTTATTAGTCAGGTGGTCCTGTGGCTCGGGTGCGAGCAGGGGTCTGGGGTAGTGTATCCGGACATTGTTGCCAGGACGGGTTGTGCTGGATTGCGATTGGCAGGGTTTTGCGGTGACCGCGGACTTTGGGCGGTCAACCGGAGGTCGGCTATATGACCTGGTTATAGAGGGCAGGGTATTGCGGCAACTGCGGATATTGGGCGGTTGACCGGATATTTATTTGTGCATCAGATTGGGTATCAGATTTCTCTAGTGGACGGAGTTTCCCACTATTTGGGTACTTTTGCATCTGATTGAGGCCGAGGCCTTCTATAGTGGTTGAGCTTTCCCACTTTGATCAGAGTTGTGATCCAGTCCTGCTATATATGATACTGTTACAGTGATACTTTACTCGTGTGGGTCGCTCCCCTCGAGTGCCACTCCAGAGTGTGCGACCGTGCCGGTCAGGAGCCGGTCTATTACTTATTTTGGGGTGCGACCGTACCGGTCATTAGTCGGTCTGTCACCTATTTTGGGATGCGACCGTACCGTCACTAGTCGGTCAGTATTCCCGCAGATCAGTTTGACAGTAGAGCAGGCAGTACCGGTTTTTTACACCGTTTCATTTGATTGGGTTTATGCGGCAGGTACTTTATTGTTGCACTCGTGCCTGGGGCCGAGCGAGTCTAGTAGCTGTGTTAGACCAGTGCTAGTGTTGTTGGGAACCTTTGGGGATTGACGGTGGTCCCGAGGTCGTTGTGAGTTGTCGATCGTTGTGCGAGAGGTTTTGTCACGCCCCGGGTGTAAACCAGAACCCGGGGTCGTCCACCAGATCCGCCGTGTACACGGAATTTCCGTGTACACGAAGCGCTGGTAACCTGCTCAGATATAGATGATATAATAAAAGAGCATAAACAGAGCTAAACAGTAACTAGTACATCTCAGATAAAGTAGAAAAGTAAAGTGCAGAAAGTAAGCTCTCAATAATACATATGTCTCTCCAGCTCACTAATCAAATACAACCAGCTGGCCGAAGCCAGACCCAAAAGAAATGAAAAGTAGAGTATCTGAGAGTATCGGGGTACATCTAATAACTGCCCTGGTGCCTGGGTAGACCGCTATCTAGTCCGCGATCCTCTTACCTCGATCCGCTGCGGAGGGTCCTGCAACTCCCGCAGACGACTCTGCAAAACAAAGGGGAAGAGCAAAAGAAACAGTGGGGAGTGAGAACTACTATAAAACAGTAGCCTCCTCCTAGTGGGTAACCTCAACTCAAATGTGCCCACTAGGACTATAAGAGGCGGAAAAGATGAACAAAGGTGGTAAGCTGTAAATAAACTGCTGATGATGAATAGAGCTACCACTACATGCCTCTAATGAGCTAACTGATAGATAGCTATATGTATGCATCAGAATGTAAATGCCTGCCTGTCTAGACCCAATCGATACACCAGTAAGCACTGGTACTGCCTGCTCTGCCTGCCAAATCGGGTATGCCAGCCTACGCATAACACCGATAGGAAAAGAGAGTCTCGAAGACTCGAAGCCTGTAAAACGCACACTCCGGAGTGGCACTCGAGGGGAGCGACCCACACGAGTATAATGCCTGGGTAACAAGTACCAAATCAGCAGGACTGGATCATGACTCTGATCAAAGTGGGAAAACCCATCCACTAAAAGAAAGCCCAAAGCCTCAATCCCAATCTGATGCAATAACCACTGTCCGGTCAACCGCCAAAGATCCGCGGTTGCCGCAATGCCCTGTCCTCACAGCCTGCCTGTCCCAAAACCCACAACTGTCTGACTACACTATCCCAGCCCCTGCTCGAACCCGAGCGCACTATCCCCCAAATATAAATAAAAGAAGAGAAAAGCATGGTTTCTCCTAAGTCAATTCCAGCATGATAGTGTAGCAGAAAAAGGTGGCCTAACTAGATGTCCATTTAAGCATGCAAAGTCCTTTATTTAAGAACAGGGTTAAATATTATTATCTTTCCCCATATTGAGGTTGCCACATGTACGAGTAATAGTCCATTAGCAAAGATCCCCCCCCCCGTGATTTAAGTGACATATTTTAATAAGAATTATCCGTTTACTAATACTTAGTCCATTTTAAAATGTAGCCCAAGCAATAAGTCCAATTCTCAATTAAAGTGCCATTTTAACTTGTCCCGGTTCATTTAGCAATGTAATAATGAAGCAACTCAAATAGGCCTAGTGGGGACATCATAAGTGGGAGGTTAAACAACGGTACCCACCTCGAGCGCTAAATCCAAGTTCCGACGGCGAAGTCCGCGCTCGATCTCCAAGAATCTCCGCAACACTGTGCCAAGGGTCCCAAAGAATACACCCAATTACTATCTCAAGTTTAACCCAAAATTCTGTCCCCAAAAATCAGATTCACTGTTCGTTAATTTTTACCTGCGAATACGTGCCGACAAAAATCCCCAGAAAAATACACTGCGATCTACGCGACGATCCGGTCGAAATGAGTACCTGCACGTTTTCCCACGATTTTTCTGTGCTGAGAACGAAAATCGACAAGAGGACTATCTCAACAATACTTTCATCCCAAAACAGCAGTAAAAATATCTGTAAAAAGGGATTCCTCACCCTCAGGGAAAATCCACGAAATTCCAAGAAAATTCCAGTAGACTCCTCGCGATGTGTAGATGCAAATCCCCTTTTGAATCGCCCAGTTTCGATGCTCGAGCGCAAAGTTATCGCCAAAACAAGTTGGTGCTGTCCGAAAACTCCGCGACGGAAAAAGGGTCAGAAAGAAGCCTCAAAATCATCATCAAAACCTCTGAACCAGGAGAAACCCATTAGAAGAGGAATTGAAGCCCTACCTGTTAGGAATCCAACGGCGCAAAAATCGTGAAAATAAGATGTCGGGGTGAACCGGGGGAGCTTGAACACCGAGAAGCGACGAATCAGGTAGCCCAAGAACAATCGTCGCGCCGCGCCGGAAAATTTGCAAACCTCGGGATCCGAGCCTCTACAATTCTCGGGGAAGCTACAGTAGATAGAGGACTCGAAGAGGAAGAAATGTCTCAGAGAGGAGCTCGGGCTGGAAATGCACGGGAAGAGAGAAAATGGCAGCTTCAAATGCCTTATATATAGCCAAAATAGTGAATCAAGGGCTTAATGGGTTCGGGCCAGTCAATTGGGCCCGGATCCGCTAGCCGGGTCGGACGCGCCCCGTCCGACCAGGCGGAGCCAACCGGGAAGAGGCGCGTGTCCCCCACAGGGGATCGGCGCGCATCCGCACAGCAACCAGCCGTGCGGAGCGCGCCAGCGGCCGACGCGCGTCCCGACCGCGTGGTCAACCCCGCAGCGCGACCACCAGTCGCGTGGCGACGCGCGTCCGGTTCCTGTGCGGTCAGGCGCGCGGGCAGGCGCCGCCTGACCGGCCGCCTGGCATGCGCCAGGTCCTGTCCCCGTGCGCCGTTCCCGTGAGCCCGCCAATGCCCAGGCGCCACGTGTCCCTGCGCCGGGCTTATGCGCCCGCGCGGGGACTCCGTGGACCGCGCTCCTGCACCGGCCCAATCCGCAACCGAAACGTACCCCCCGCCCAATTCTGTGCACCGCCGACCAAAACCATGCACCGGCCGCCTCCAATCCGTGGACCGCGCGCTGAAGACCATCCAGTAGGCGCGCGCCACGTGTCGGTGCGCCGGGTCCGTGCACCCCGCCGCGCCGTTCCGTGCACCGGGCGCTGCGGGCCGGCCAATGAGAGCCCGCCACGTGGCACCCGGCGGTCCACGGCCTCCCCCCATGCACCAGTAACCTCCAAAATCTTCCGGGAGTCCGTTTTTGGGCATCCGGACTCCGAATCCGGCAATTAAATAGCCGTTTTCAAGCGTTTTTCCGCGCTGAATCCAAATACGCCATCCTTTCGGCCTAGAAACCTTTCTAAAATTCGGTAAACCTCACCGAAGGCCAAACTAACAATAAATACAGTCCTGGACCCATCTGTGCTGTCCCTTTGACACACTGTGGGCCAGACACCATCAATAGGTGCTACACGCACTTGGATTCACGGGAAAAACGGTGCATGGAAACCTGGATCACTACACCGGGGCGTGACAGATTAGAGTGGTATCAGAGCCTAGGTTGTAGGTCATGGTGGACTTAGAAACCCTAGGCTTGTGGTTGGACATTAGGATGACTACGTGAGAGTCGTGACTTATAGCGAGAGTCCGGATTTAGTTTTATACCTCTCCCAAGAGACGGGATGAGTGATTGGCACGTTTACTTTCCTAAGCGATTATGTTGGCTGCAGACAACATAATGCTATGGAATGGATGACATGTCTTAGACTTTCGCTGGATTGGGTCGTATTGTGACGCCCCACTTCCCAGGGGGTCACCCATCCTAGAACTACTCTAGCTCTAGCACGCTTAACTCTTATGTTCCTTTTGGATCTTGCTACCATCCAAAATGCTATAGCCGGGTTAGAGATTTAGTCCTACTATATCATTTATATAGAGGACTAATCCCAATTCCGGGGGTGTCACATTCTTCCCCCCTTTAAGCACTGACGTCCACGTCAGGCTCAAGCACACTCACAAGCACCAGGCGATGTGAGACTCGTCTCGCTAGCCTTAGCCGACCTTGTGAGGAGCTGCACTCCACTCACAACGGTCATTAGCCGGGGAGCCTCGCTCTACCCGCTATATAACCCTGGGTCAGCCGAGACTCATCTCACATTTCCGGCTGGTGAATGGCTCTGATACCAACTGTGACGCCCCACTTCCCAGGGGGTCACCCATCCTAGAACTACTCTAGCTCTAGCACGCTTAACTCTTATGTTCCTCTTGGATCTTGCTACCATCCAAAATGCTATAGCCGGGTTAGAGATTTAGTCCTACTATATCATTTATATAGAGGACTAATCCCAATTCCGGGGGTGTCACACGTATGGTTGTTGTGTCCTGACGTTTGTTTTTGTGCAGTGGACTACGATACTCCTGAGACGTCGTGTTGTGAAAGAGGACACACCCCGCACCTGATGAATACCCGAGCAGCGGGAGGCAGAGCTATCAGAGCAGAGCAAGACCCAGGAGTTTGTGTGTTGAGATAGTTTCCCACTTTAACCGAGAGGGGCCGAATCCCTGAACGGTAAAGGATCGAGAACTTCGATAGGCTGAGCCTAGAGTCTGTTCTTGTTTGATTGGGGTTCTAGGCAACGATCTATCAGGATTTTCGGATCTTTACCGCGTCAGTCGGTTCTTCTTGCCTATGAGTGGGGTGTTGTTGTGGGAGCCGTTTGGAGTGACGGCGGTCCCAGCTGTGTAGATAGGTTCCACTGGCCGAGCTACCAGATGGATACATTGCCCCTGGCCGAGTTACCAGGTGTGCACATGCCCTGGCTGAGTTACCAGGAGGATACTTTCCACTGGCCGAGCTACCAGGTGGATACATTGCCCCTGGCCGAGTTACCAGGTGGGCACATGCCCTGGCCGAGTTACCAGGAGGACACTTTTCCCTGGCCGAGTTACCAGGAGGATACTTTCCACTGGCCGAGCTACCAGATGGATACATTGCCCCTGGCCGAGTTACCAGGTGTGCACATGCCCTGGCTGAGTTACCAGGAGGATACTTTTCACTGGTCGAGCTACCAGATGGATACATTGCCCCTGCCGAGTTACCAGGTGGGCACATGCCCTGGCCCGAGTTACCAGGAGGACACTTTTCCCTGGCCGAGTTACCAGAAGGATACTTTCCACTGGCCGAGCTACCAGATGGATACATTGCCCCTGGCCGAGTTACCAGGTGTGCACATGCCCTGGCTGAGTTACCAGGAGGATACTTTCCACTGGCCGAGCTACCAGATGGATACATTGCCCCTGGCCAAGTTACTAGGTGGGCACATGCCCTGGCCGAGTTACCAGGAGGACACTTTTTCCTGGCCGAGTTACCAGGAGGATACTTTCCACTGGCCGAGCTACCAGATGGATACATTGCCCCTAGCCGAGTTACCAGGTGTGCACATGCCCTGGCTGAGTTACCAGGAGGATACTTTCCACTGGCCGAGCTACCAGATGAATACATTGCCCCTGGCCGAGTTACCAGGTGGGCACATGCCCTGGCCGAGTTACCAGGAGGACACTTTTCCCTGGCCGAGTTACCAGAGGATACTTTCCACTGGCCGAGCTACCAGATGGATACATGCCCCTGGCCGAGTTACCAGGTGTGCACATGCCCTGGCTGAGTTACCAGGAGGATACTTTCCACTGGCCGAGCTACCAGATGGATACATTGCCCCTGGCCGAGTTACCAGGTGGGCACATGCCCTGGCTGAGTTACCAGGAGGACACTTTTTCCTGGCCGAGTTACCAGGAGGATACTTTCCACTGGCCGAGCTACCAGATGGGTACATACCCCTGGCCGAGTTACCAGGTGGGTACATGCCCTGGCCGAGTTACCAGGTGGTTGCTTTAGTGAGATTGAGATGGTCTGACAGGACGCCGAGATTTGGAGGCATCGAGTTCGTCCTGTTGGACTACCGGGAGCGTAGTTGTTGACTTGGAACCAGTTTCGTGCTTTGCGGCTCAAGGCCTTCCTTCCCGACAGTGTAAGCAGAAACTGGAAGGGGATCTTAGACTCCTGTAGCAGGGGAGTCGACCTCTTCTGGAGTATGTTCGCGAGTTTTTCGATTGTTGAGTGGTGTACCTCATGTCGCCTGGATGAGGCCCAGGAGGTTGAGCTAGTTGAGAAAGGACTGCATCGGAATAGTTATCACCTCGTGTATTCTCGGCGGGTGCCGACGTTAGATGCAGCGATTGAGCATGCTTAGCGGGTTGACCGAGGATCAGTGATCATGTCAGAGATAGACGGAGCGCCAGGGACCAGCTCCGGGGAGAGGCATCCAGTGCCGCCTGAGTTTGGACGGTCGAATAGATCTAGACCCCCGGGGCCGCCACGATCCCAGTCTGAGGGTCGTGAGTCTCAGAGGAGACAGAGACCAGGAGGTTCTCCACAGCCGATGTATCAGCAGCAGCAGCGGGATGACTGTGTCATTTGTGGTGGGCCACATTCTGCACCGCAGTGTGACCACAGGCAGGGCACAGATCATGGTCTTGTCCTAAAGCGCGGTCATCAGTCGCATTGGCAGCTTCGGCTCCTCCTCCTCCGCTCTTCCAGACAGGAGGAGCTTCGACAGGTTATCGCCAGATTGTTAGGGCCACTTATTCACGGCAGTCCGACGGACGACCACCCCCAAGCAGGAGCGTCTATGTCGCACAGGATGAGGATTCGGGGGCAGCTAGCCACGTGGTGGCAGGTATTAATCTTATCTCCCCTTCACGCACTTGAGCGTTATTTGTTACCGGAGCATCGCATTCATTTTTTTCTGTAGGGCATTTGCATTGTTGTATGGGCTAGAGATAGAACCCTTAGCTTGTGCTCGTGAGGTTCAGATACCTGATCACGTGTTGCACATAGATGAGTGTTGTTGGTCCTGCCCAGTGCAGTTGGGGCCTTGGTTTTTGCCTGTTGATCTTTTG
Organism: Tillandsia fasciculata; assembly: GCA_029168755.2. Lineage (NCBI taxonomy): Eukaryota > Viridiplantae > Streptophyta > Magnoliopsida > Poales > Bromeliaceae > Tillandsia > Tillandsia fasciculata. Next base: position 50,877 of record JAQOTM010000535.1, read on the forward strand.
GCCCTTCCTCAGCTCCGGGATTTCGAGGTAGTGTTGGGTATAGGACTGTGAGGATCTGAGGCCTTGATGCTTGAGTTATACCACACCGTTGATACACGGTGATGATGCCACACCGTTGATACACGGTGGTGATGCCACACAGTTGATACACGGTGGTGATGCCACACCGTTGATACACGGTGGTGATGCCACACCGTTGATACACGGTGGTGATGCCACACCGTTGATACACGGTGGTGATGCCACGCCGTTGGTGCACGGCAGTGATGCCACGCTGTTGGTGCACGGCAGTGATGCCACGTTGTAGGTACACAACGGTGAGAGTTTTTTTGGATGTTTCGGACTTTTGACCGCGAGTTTGGGCATCAGCTTTATGATCGCCTTGCGAGCCAGTTTTCAGTCCCGTTCACCGACGGTTTGGTCCCCGTCAGGGTGTTCTTTATTAGTTGAGGGATCGACTTCGACCCGTGGGTCCGTTGGGGTTATGATAGCATGTTGGTTGACTAACTGTGGCATGGGATTGTGTCTCTTGAGGATCCCTTTTGAGGTTAGCCTGCAGTTGAGTAGTCCACTCGGGTGGTTTTGGATCGGGAAGTAACCGAGTGAAGACCCCAACTTATTGGATTCCCTTCCTTATTGGATGAATGTGCGGGTATGCTTCGGGTCGCCTTGTGTTGGGTTTAGGTTAATAAGGATCTAAATAGGGGAAAAAACACCTAGAGGGGGGTGAATAGGTGTAAACAATAAACACTCAAAAATCATTGCGCAAATAAACCCAATGCGGAAAAATAAAATAACACGCAAGATTTTTACGTGGAAAAACTCCAAACCGGAGTAAAAAACTACGGGACCGATAACACGGCGAAATCCACTAGAATTAACACACGTACAAGGTGATATAACGTACTCACAGACGACTCAACCTTTTACCATACGCTCCTAGTAGATCTTCTCCGCTCGCTCCACGACGCTTCTCGAATCCACGATCCGCGCCCAACGCTGAATCCACAGCGTCCAACGTCGAGTCCACGACGTCCAACCGAATCCACGGTCTTCACCCAATGGCACGCTTCGAATCCACGAACGTACCTCGCTCCGAATCCACGAGAGCGGTTGCACCTTGAATCCACAAGGCCACGCGAGTCCACGCGCCGATTTTGGGTAAATCGTTGTTTTTTGGGTGGTGATGATCCGCCGAATACTTAGATTAAAGATAGATCGGAAATACCATCTAAGTATTCATTGATTTGATTCTACTCAAAATGTGAGTATGGAAAACCTAGAATCAAATCAATCAATATAGATGAAGAAACATAGAATAGATCTATTGATTTCCTTTCTTCTCTATATGTGGATTTTTCTTTTCGGCTATCTTTTTCTATTTTTGATAATGCCGCGATGCCCTAGAAATGAATAAAGGGCTATTTATAGGTTAGAAACCCTAGGAAGAATATTCGGATCAAAAACAAACTTTTCTGGAAAGAAATACCGACGGCGATCCGGATTGGATTTGGCGATCCGGATTGCAGAAGCACAAAAGACGGTTTCCAGAAAATTGCCTGTTCGGGATCCGGATCGTAGTCCCCGATCCGGATCGTTCATACAGTTTCACCAAAACACCATGTTCGGGATCCGGATTGCAGAAGCTGTGATCCGGATTGAAGCAGTGTATGAACAACACACCTTTCGGGATCCGGATTGCAAGCCTGATCCGGATCCTGAACATGTCCCATGTCCAGTTTTTGATGTTTAAGCAATTAAAACCTCTTCCAGGTGTTTCTACACTATAAGAAGTATTCGGATCATCAAAATTCTTTAGTTAAACGTACCTGATCCTTTTGAATTCTTCTTTCTTGAGATTGAGGTATACGATCCAAAGTTTCTTCATCTTCAATCTTCAAGACTTAATACATTCACGAAATACGCCAACTCAAATTCCGTAACAATCTCCCCCTTTGGCGGTTTCGTGACAAAACACAAATCCACAAAAGAAAATTCAAAAAGATATTTTTGTTGCTATCACCATACAACAAAAATTTACAAAAGAGATCCAGAAATTAAAAACATGAGATAAACTCCTAGAACAGACTCTAGACTTAGACATCTGTAATCTCTGCACACAGAAAGCATTCTTGACAAACAAAATCGTTAGATACCTCAAGAATTGAAACATACAAAACCAACTACAGAGATAGAGTTTATTCTCATCATGACATTTGAAAAATTCAGATATGTAAGAGAATCATAGTTAAAACCAACATATCTTCTAAGCAGTCAAAAACCAAATGTCAAAGTATGTTAGTCCAACATCAACTTGTTAGTCATATTACATGCCCAAATAGTTAGTCGAATAGTTAGTATAGAAGCATGTCACAAATCACAAAAAAAAAAAAGTTGAGTTGAAGTCATACTTACCTTGATAGTCATTGATATTCACAATCATTGTTCAAAGTTCATTGCAAACTCTAACTCTCTCTCTCTCTCAACTCTCTCCCCCTTTTTGTCACAAAACAAAGCCAAAACGTAGCAAGAGCTACAATATGTAAGGAGAGTAAAAAAAAAGTTCTAATAATATGCACAAACTGAGAACTAAAAGTAAAGTAAGAAGAAAAACTAAGTCCTGAAAACTAAGACCCAAGAACTGCGAACTGCAAGAGAGTAGATTCTAGAAAAAGTGATTAGAAGGTGCTGCTCAGTCTGAAGAATCTGAACTAGTACAACTCAGCTTGCTCAAAATCCCTTTAAGCAAATTCTTAATATTTGAGTACTTTTTCTTGATCTTTTTGTGTTCAGAGGAAATCTGCTGAAATTCTCTCGATATTCTTTCTTGTGCAGCAGAGAGTCTTTGTTGTTCCTGACGAATCGATTCCAAAGTCTCTGTCTCAGTTGTCCGTGTCTTTGAATGCGATGGACGCTGTGTAGATGCAGATGGTGCATCTAGTCCCGCAGTCCATGGAGATTCAGTTTGCAGAATTCCAGAAAGTGAGCGTGCTCTGGTGAGAGGCCCACTATGCTGACTCGTACTTCTTTGGACATTTCTTCTTCTTGTATATTGTCTGGTCGTGGAGGCAGATTTCATTAGTCTCTTTCCTTTGGTGAATTGCCTGTCCTCCTCATCAATTTTTCGCTGAACATCCTTGAAGAATTCGTCCCATTCTTCCTCATTGTAATCCGAGCTGTCCTCATTAGCTTCGTTCGGTTTGTCTCGAGTTGAGACGTCTGGTTCTTCCTTAACAGATGAACTTCCGGGCACCATTGTGACCAGTAACAGGATTAACCAGGAGAATGCCATTGATCTAGTGCTTTGAGTTTAAGAAAGTGTCCTGTGAAAACCAACTCAAGAACATATGAAAAATCGTCAATTTTGAAAAATTTGAAAACATTGTACCTAGACAATCATAATCATGTAGAGAAGCCAAGAATCAAATTAGTTTTCCAAAAAGAATTTTAAAAATAGATCAATTCCATGATTTTCAAAAATTCCTCTTTTATGCCCTAAACCAGAATTTTTAGAAATCGAAGCCTAAAAACTCGTTAATCTTGAGAAAACCCAGCATAAAAGCAAAACTAATTGACCCAGAGTTCTTATTTCAAAAGAAATTTGATCAAAAACCATTCACAAACGAAAAAGTTCCAATTTTTCAACTCACGTTTGATGAAAAACTGTGAAAAACCGAGTTTTGATCAATAAAACTTACTTGAATCCGAAGAACTTTGAGTTTTGAAGCTCCAAGAAGCAAGAAATCTAGAGAGAGAAACTCTAGAGGCTTGAAAACCAGAGATTAGGGTAAAAGAAATCAAAATCTCTTTGTTTTATAAAAACCCTAGCCGTGATCCGGATCGGATCGAGAATGTGATCCGGATCGGCTACCCGCAGGAGAAATCCTGCGTTCGGGATCCGGATCACTTGCCCCGATCCGGATCGGCTACAACTTTTTCTTCAGAAAAATTTAGAAAAATTCAATAAAATCCAGAAAAAGTATGTAAGCACTTTACCATGTCAACTTTAAACAAAAGACATCGTTTCATACAACAAGAAATAGATTATGCAAAATCTATCAAAAATATCCAAAAATGAAACGAAAATTTACGAAAGTTAAAACACTTAAAGTTGAACAACTTCAATTACATCTATCCTGATCTTATGTGTAATGCCTTTATCAAATCATCAATTTTGGTAAAGAAAATGAAATACCAAGATCAATAGATGTTTGAAATCCCAGATAAGTTAGATAATATATCTAGACAATCTGTTGAAGGAGTGGCTCTTTGAGCATCTTTAATCAAAAATCCCACCTTATACCAACCATGAAATACGACTGAGTCAAGTATTTCAATATGATTTCATCAACAATTTTCAAACAAAAATTTGCTTTTCATTCATGGAGTATCTTTTTCTTTCATTTTCTCCATGTGGTGGTAGTTTTCACACTCCTCATTGGGATGTAACTCTTTCCACATCTTTTGAGCATTTTACATTTCATTGACTCCCCCTCAATTGGCTATCAATTATTTAATATATAAGGTATTCAACCAAACCATTGATCTCGAATTCATACTCGACTAAGCAATCAAATATGATAATGACTATACCAAGAGATCATTGAGAGAGAAATTGACTTTGATCACTTAAAAGATGGTTTAATTAACGTAAATGATCATTGCAACATTGAAATATTATGACATCAAAAGCATAATAAATTTCTAAATGCATAAAAGGATGCAATTAAAGTCAATTATGATTTATGCTCAATTAATGTGCTATGTACAGAACATAGATAAAGAACAAAACAAAACAAGAACAAAAACAAAACCTAATCTAAGCAAAGGTTTCAAAAGAGTTTATTTCAAGGAAAGCATGCCAATTGCTTTACGCAAGTGAATAAAACGTTTTTGATCCAAAGGTTTTGTTAAGATGTCAGCTAATTGATCCTCAGTTGAAATATATGACAGTTGAAGAATGTTTGATTCAACTAGCTCTCTAAGAAAATGATATCTAAGTTCAATATGTTTTGTTCTAGAGTGCAACACAGGGTTTTTAGAAATGTTAATAGCACTAGTGTTGTCACATAAAATGGTTACCGAAGATGTTGAAATCCGGAAATCGCTCAACACGCTTTTCATCCAAATCAATTGGGTTGAACAACTTCCTGCAGAAATGTACTCCGCTTCGGCAGTCGAGAGTGCTATGCAGTTCTGCTTTTTACTGTGCCATGCAACAAGGCAGTGGCCAAGATAGAAGCATGCACCACTCGTGCTTTTCCGGTCATCCACCGATCCAGCCCAATCGGCATCTGAGTATCCAACAATATCCAAAGTCGTTCCCATAGGATACCAAATTCCGAAATTGATTGTACCTTTGATATACCGGATGATCCGTTTCACCGCTTTCAGGTGAACCTCCTTCGGTGCTGATTGATATCTCGCACAAATCCCAACACTGAAGGATATATCCGGGCGACTAGCCGTGAGATATAGTAGACTTCCAATCATACTGCGGTACAGTTTCTCGTCTACATTCTCACTTTGTGATTCACTTCCAAGTCCCTTATGGCTAGTTCCCATTGGAGTCGGAAAATCCTTAGAATTTTCAAGATCAAACTTTTTGACCAACTCCAGTGCATACTTGGATTGACACAAGTGAATTCCTTCATCGTTTTGTTTAACTTGTAATCCAAGAAAATAATTCAATTCGCCCATCATGGACATCTCAAATTCGCTTTCCATGGTCTCCGCGAATTTAGAAGCATCATTATCTCTTGTTGCTCCAAAAACAATGTCATCGACATAGATTTGAGCAACTATGAAATTGTTTTGATAATGCTTCACAAAGAGAGTCCTGTCAGCTCCCCCTCGAGTGTAGCCCTTTTCCAAAAGGTGCTTTGTCAACCTTTCGTACCATGCTCGCGGTGCTTGTTTCAGACCGTAAAGAGCCTTTTTCAGACGAAAAACATGGTTAGGTAGTTTATGATCCACAAAACCTTTCGGTTGAGCTACATAAACTTCCTCATTTAAAAATCCATTTAAAAAGGCGCTCTTAACGTCCATTTGAAATAATCTGATTTTAAAATGACAAGCGATCGCAAACAATATACGAATGGACTCGAGTCTAGCTACAGGGGCGAAAGTTTCATCAAAGTCTATACCTTCTACTTGAGAATAGCCTTGAGCAACTAACCTTGCTTTGTTCCTGATGATAGTACCTTCTTCGTTTTTCTTGTTCTTGAAGATCCATTTGGTACCTATCACATTGTGTTGCTTCGGAGGCTTCGTCAATTCCCAGACTTTGTTTCGCTCGAATTGATGGAGCTCTTCCTGCATTGCTTTAATCCAGTAATCATCTTGGAGAGCTTCATCAACATTCCTTGGTTCGATTTGAGATACATAGCATGCAAATCCGCAAACCAATTGTCTCCGTGTTCTAACTCCTTCTTGTGGATCTCCAATTATGTTCGATTCAGGGTGATCCTTGGAGATGCGTAACGTTTGAGGTAGAGGAGTAGGCGGAGGTACACGAGATGATTCCTGCACATCAGATAACTTGAAGAACCGTTAGATGCATCAACATTATTATCGAAAGAATTGTTAGAAGAAGATGCATTAGCAGGTGTATCATCATCAAGAGAGATATCGAGGGTAGATTTTTCAGATTCAAAGTGAAAAGCTTCATCTACCTTAACATTTATCGATTCTACGATCGTCTTAGATTCTAAGTTAAAAACTCGATATGCTCTGCTGTTTGTAGAATAACCTAAGAAAATCCCTTCGTCACTTCGAGAGTCAAATTTTCCAAGATTTTCACGATCACGTAAAATAAAACACCGACTCCCAAAGATACGAAAATATTTGATGTTAGGTTTTCTACAAAACCAAAGTTCATATGGTGTATTCAATGTCCCCGGGCGCAAATACACGCGATTGATAACATAAACAGCAGTGTTCACCGCTTCAGCCCAAAAATAAAAAGGTAAGTTCCGGCTGTGAAGCATAACACGTGCCATTTCCTGTACGACCCTGTTTTTGCGCTCGACTACACCATTTTGTTGAGGTGTGTAAGGTGCGGAGAATTCATGTTTAATGCCATTAGAAGTGCAAAAATCAATGAATTTGGAATTTATGAATTCCCCACCTCTATCACTCCTAACTCGAGTAATCCTATCATTCTTTTCTATCATAATACGATTGCAGATTTCGAGAAAAGAATCAAAGGTATCAGCTTTTTCTTTTAAGAAAGCTACCCAAGTATATCTAGAAAATCATCAACCAACAAGAAAATATACCATTTACCTCCCAGAGATGGTTGACGAGTTGGCCCCATTAAGTCCATATGCAAAAGTTCCAAAGGCCGTTTTGTACCTATGTGGTTCAAGTTCTTGTGTGCAGTCCTAGACTGTTTTCCCTTTTGGCAACCGCCACACACAAGGTTTTGTTCAAAAGAAAGTTTCGGAACCCCCTTGACCACATCTTTATTCGAAATTCTAGCAAGTTCCTTAAAGTTTATGTGACCTAGCCTTTCATGCCAAAGTGTTTCATTTTTCAAAGATGCTAGGTTACATTTTTCAGAAATCTTAGAAGGAACTACATAACAATTGTTTTCTGATCTAACCCCCTTTAAAAAGAAAGCATGGTTCATGTCAGTTACAGTGCATTTATCAGATGAAAAATTAACTGAATAACCACTATCACACAGTTGACTTATGCTTATGAGGTTAGTCTTAAGGCCATGAACAAATAACACATTATCTAGAACCGGGCCATCTGGAATAGCTACCGTTCCCTTTCCAACAATTTTGGAAGACCGACCATCTCCGAAAACAACAAGTCCTCCGGAGTTTTTCTCAAATGTTTGAAAACAGTTTTTATCGCCGGTCATATGACGGGAACACCCGCTATCCAGGTACCAAGACGAACTATCATATGCATGCAAGGAAACATTGGTAGCAAGACAAGGGAAAATTTCACCTTTGCGCACCCAAACCTTTTTGGAATGCGTCGGTAATGATCGTGAAGTTGATTTCCTAGGTGAGAGCGTCTTGCTTGAAGAATTGCTGCTCCTTGATGATGTCGTCTTGAGCGGTGTACTACCAAGGCTCTTTTCCTTCAAATGATTTGCAGTTGTTTTTCGAGGAATAGCCTTTTGGTAGTCATTGCAAGAGGTGCTTGAGGTGTGCGTTTGGCTTCCGTCTTGCAATTTCTCCTTATGTGCCCTGAAATGCCACAACGAAAACATACCTTGGTTCTTGTCGATTCCGAGGAGGATGTAGTAGGTTTGTTGTCGTTGCTTGTCGTGAATTCCGGTGTCGGAGGAGGAGATACCGACTGAGGCACAAATACTGTCCCACTCGAACTTGGAATGTCTCCAGTTTGAGTGTATCCGAGGCCGAACTTATTTCTTTGACCAAGACCAAGAAGTCTGTCCAACTTACTCCTTCCAGAAGAAAATCTCTTTAAGTCATCCTTCAGTTGGCGTATGGTCTCCGTCATTTCCAATTTTTCCTGTCGAGCCTCGCCGTTGAGCTTCAAGAAGTAATTCGCTTTGTTCACCATATCCATATAATTCTTCTCGAGTTGCTCATTGGACTCTTGAAGGGAAACATTTGTTTTAATCAGATTATCCCTTTCCACTTCAAGATCGGTTGAGAGAGAGGTTACCCTTTTTACTTCTTCTTCAAGATCCTGCAATCTCTCTTTCAACCCCTTGTTTTGCTTAGCCAGTTTCTTTGAATCCCTCAAAAGCTTATGGTAGGCTAAAACAAAATCTTCACCTTCCGAATCATCTGATTCATCGTCCGTTGCAATCTTTTCAACAGTGGAGTTGGACAGTGAGTCGGATGTACTTGCCATTAAGCACATGAAGGGTGAAGATGTAGTGGACGCGTGGAAAGCTGTCGCGTTGTCTTCTTCATCACTTGAGGATGACTCATTTGACGTGGAGTTGTCATCCCAAGTAACGACTTGCATCGCTTTCTTCTTAGCCGGATTCTTGTTGGGACATTCCGTTGCAATGTGGCCGTAGCCTCGACATTTGAAGCACTGAACTTGTCCCTCAGAACTTTTCTTATCCTTTGAGAAGTTCTCTTGCTTTCTTGACTTGTAATTGAAGGACCCTTGCCTTTCTTCGACTTTCCGAAGGATGGAGTTTTGCTTGAATTTCCCCTTCGAAAGTTGCGGCGAAACTTCCTTGTCAAGAGAGCGAGCTGCTTCTCAAAGTCCTCCATAGAAAGGTTCTCGTCGTCGTCCGAGGAGGATGAATCCGCGTCTTCTTCTTTAGTTGATTTCAATGCGTAACCTGAAGACTTAGAAGAGGATGCCTTTCCAGAAGAATAGTTAGTAGGAAATGTCATTTCATAAGTTTGTAAAGCACCTACTAATTCTTCTACACGCATTTCGTCCGGGTGTTTAATTGTTTCAATGGCTGCGACCTTCGGGCGAAATCGTTCAGGAAGAGTTCTTACGAATAAGTCTTGCAATCGTGTGTAATAGTCAGTGAAGGATTCATTCTCTGCCATAGAGATAGAGTCAAACTTGCTCGTGAGCATTTGCAGTTTCTGAATCTTCACTAGGTTAGTTCCCTCATGCGTAACTTGAAGAACATCCCAGATTTCTTTCGCAGTCTCACATGCCGAGACGCGAGAGAACTCAGTTTGTGACAAAGCATTAAATAGAGCATTAATTCCTTTGCCATTGTAAGAAGATAATCTATCTCTTCCTTGGTCCATTTCGACCTAGGTTTTAAGGTGCGAACATCATCTAAAATTTCAGTTGGATTAGACCATCCTAATTCAATTGATTGCCACACCCTTTCGTCGATGGAAATTAAAAAGGCTTTCATCCGTACTTTCCAGTACGCATAATTTGTTCCATCAAAGAAAGGGGGTCGATTGATGTTTCCACCTTCAACCATTGTTTACAACCCTATTCCCGCTCTGATACCACTTGTTGGGTTTAGGTTAATAAGGATCTAAATAGGGGAAAAAACACCTAGAGGGGGGTGAATAGGTGTAAACAATAAACACTCAAAAAATCATTGCGCAATAAACCCAATGCGGAAAAATAAAAGAACACGCAAGATTTTTACGTGGAAAAACTCCAAACCGGAGTAAAAAACCACGGGACCGATAACACGGCGAAATCCACTAGAATTAACACACGTACAAGGTGATATAACGTACTCACAGACGACTCAACCTTTTACCATACGCTCCTAGTAGATCTTCTCCGCTCGCTCCACGACGCTTCTCGAATCCACGATCCGCGCCCAACGCTGAATCCACAGCGTCCAACGTCGAGTCCACGACGTCCAACCGAATCCACGGTCTTCACCCAATGGCACGCTTCGAATCCACGAACGTACCTCGCTCCGAATCCACGAGAGCGGTTGCACCTTGAATCCACAAGGCCACGCGAGTCCACGCGCCGATTTTGGGTAAATCGTTGTTTTTGGGTGGTGATGATCCGCCGAATACTTAGATTAAAGATAGATCGGAAATACCATCTAAGTATTCATTGATTTGATTCTACTCAAAATGTGAGTATGGAAAACCTAGAATCAAATCAATCAATATAGATGAAGAAACATAGAATAGATCTATTGATTTCCTTTCTTCTCTATATGTGGATTTTTCTTTTCGGCTATCTTTTTCTATTTTTGATAATGCCGAAGATGCCCTCTAGAAATGAATAAGAGGGCTATTTATAGGTTAGAAACCCTAGGAAGAATATTCGGATCAAAAACAAACTTTTCTGGAAAGTTTTACCGACGGCGATCCGGATTGGATTTGGCGATCCGGATTGCAGAAGCACAAAAGACGGTTTCCAGAAAATTGCCTGTTCGGGATCCGGATCGTAGTCCCCGATCCGGATCGTTCATACAGTTTCACCAAAACACCATGTTCGGGATCCGGATTGCAGAAGCTGTGATCCGGATTGAAGCAGTGTATGAACAACACACCTTCGGGATCCGGATTGCAAGATCTGATCCGGATCCTGAACATGTCCCATGTCCAGTTTTTGATGTTTAAGCAATTAAAACCTCTTCCAGGTGTTTCTACACTATAAGAAGTATTCGGATCATCAAAATTCTTTAGTTAAACGTACCTGATCCTTTTGAATTCTTCTTTCTTGAGATTGAGGTATACGATCCAAAGTTTCTTCATCTTCAATCTTCAAGACTTAATACATTCACGAAATACGCCAACTCAAATTCCGTAACAATCTCCCCCTTTGGCGGTTTCGTGACAAAACACAAATCCACAAAAGAAAATTCAAAAAGATATTTTTGTTGCTATCACCATACAACAAAAATTTACAAAAGAGATCCAGAAATTAAAAACATGAGATAAACTCCTAGAACAGACTCTAGACTTAGACATCTGTAATCTCTGCACACAGAAAGCATTCTTGACACACAAAATCGTTAGATACCTCAAGAATTGAAATATTCAAACAACAACTACAGAGATAGAGTTTATTCTCAACATGACATTTGAAAAATTCAGATATGCAAGAGAATCATAGTTAAAACCAATCATATCTTCTAAGCAGTCAAAAACCAAATGTCAAAGTATGTTAGTCCAACATCAACTTGTTAGTCATATTACATGCCCAAATAGTTAGTCGAATAGTTAGTATAGAAGCATGTCACTAATCACAAGAAAAAAAAGTTGAGTTGAAGTCATACTTACCTTTCTTAGTCATTGATATTCACAATCACATTGTTCAAAGTTCTTTGCAAACTCTAACTCTCTCTCTCTCTCTCAAACTCTCTCCCCCTTTTTGTCACAAAACAAAGCCAAAACGTAGCAAGAGCTACAATATGTAAGGAGAGTAAAAAGACGTAAAGTTCTAATAATATGCACAAACTGAGAACTAAAAGTAAAGTAAGAAGAAAAACTAAGTCCTGAAAACTAAGACCCAAGAACTGCGAACTGCAAGAGAGTACGATTCTAGAAAAAGTGATTAGAAGGTGCTGCTCAGTCTGAAGAATCTGAACTAGTACAACTCAGCTTGCTCAAAATCCCTTTAAGCAAATTCTTAATATTAGAGTACTTTTTCTTGATCTTTTTGTGTTCAGAGGAAATCTGCTGAAATTCTCTCGATATTCTCTCTTGTGCAGCAGAGAGTCTTTGTTGTTCCTGACGAATCAATTCCAAAGTCTCTGTCTCAGTTGTCCGTGCCTTTGAATGCGATGGACGCTGTGTAGAGGCAGATGGTGCATCTGGTCCCGCAGTCCATGGAGATTCAGTTTGCAGAATTCCAGAGAGTGAGCGTGCTCTGGTGAGAGGTCCCGGAATTTCCCGTGTAGGGTCTGCTGGTTGTTGGGCAGCTTTTAGTGGCCGTTGGGAGTGTTTGTGCGCATGTCGGGTCCGAGAAATGGATTTGTGGTGCAATTTGGGATTTAGTTGCATCACTGGAGGCCTGCGTGGTGTGTTGGTGGTGTTTGCGCGCAATTTGGACACAAGTGTTGGACTTTGGGCTTAAAAGGAGGTCCCGTGGGAAATTGGAGGACCCGTCGAGTGTTTAGAGGTGGTTTCGCGCTGCGTAGATGTCAAATTTGGACTCCGGGCGAAGTTTGGATAAAAGATTACCTCTCCGGTCGCCTTCGGGAATTTCTAGAGTTGGAATTTGGCAAATCGGACTTCAGATGTGGACCCGGCGCGAAAATCGGATCAACTGGGCTATCCGGGGGCATTCGGCAAATTTTCGGTTGAGAATTTGGAGAAACGGACATCGTTTTTGGATTCAGCGCGCGAAATCATTGAGAATGGACTATTTACTTGTTTGTTTTGGAGCCCTGTTGAAGTGCGCGTTTCCCGAGGCGAGGCGACGGCACGGATCCCGAGGCGGCTTGTAGTGACCCGACCCTTTGGGGCATTTTCGAACTCACATGTAATCGCTTAGGCCTTAAGCGGAATAAAATTATTTAATTTTTGAAAGTCGGCCGGGCGAGGTGTGTGTATTTTTCTGCGATAGGGCGCGAAAAACGATGACCGACGGTGCGATCGGATTCGAAATCCGATATCGGGATCTCCCGGAACGGGGTCCTTAGCGATGCGGTTATTAGTCGCGCATCGGAAACCGTGCAAAATAACTTGCACCCGAAATAGATAAGGTGGGTCATCTCGTAAGGATAATTAATTAATTAATTAATTAATTATCCGGTGACGAAATTTAAATCCTCCTACGTACGAACTAATTGTAGGATTTAAATCGGTGGGACTTTTATCTCATGGATAAGAGAGGGATAAAAATCAGGATATTTAATTGAAAAGTATGGGATTTTATCTCATGGATTGGGAAGGGATAAAATCAGGATATTTTTAGTTAAGGGATTTGAATTAAGGGATTTTATCTCACGGATTGAATAAGAGATAAAATCCGGATATTTAAGTTGGGAGTTGGTTTTTTCCCTTGATTATTTAATAAAGGTGGTTAAATAATCGGTGACCGGGAATCGGATATTTGAGATTTAAATATCCGGGTAATTGGAATCCAACTGGGAATTTGATTTCCCAAGATTAATTAATAAAGGTGATTAATTAATCGGTGGTCAGGATTTAAAGTTAGAAATATCTCGTCAGTTGGATATTCTCTTGAGAAACAGAATCGGGGGATTATAGGTTCCTACATACGTAAATAAAGAAATTAACGATCAATTTGGGGAATTGACGGTGAGGATAATAATTAAACGATTAATTAAATAGGGTTATCGGTGGGGATTAATTAATTGGTAAATTAATTAATCGGATCGGTAGGGATTAATTAATTGGTAAATTAATTAATCGGATCGGTAGGGATTAATTAATTGGTAAATTAATTAATCGGGTCAAAATACCCGAAAGGGATTTTGACGGTGCGTATGCGGAAAGGGAATGCAAGGATAAATAAATAGGGTATTTATTTCCCCGCTTACCGAGCAAACCCTATTTTTATTTCTCCGCCTCCCCAAACCCTCCTCTTTCGTACGTACCGAGACCCCAAAGAAAGAAAAGAACCTTAACCGGAGAAAGGAGAAGGAAAAGGGAAGGAGCCGATCGCCCCAAACGTCGACTCGAAGGCAAGAACGAGACCGGGCGACCCTCCCAACAATCCTCGGTGAGCAAATAATTTTTAGAAAATTATTTGGGGCTTTTCCAACTATCTTTGTTGTTAGTTTTGCGGAGTAGATAAATAAAATAAAATAAAATTAATCGTGCACGGGGAAGGCGCACGGATCGCGCGACGCACGGGCGAACCCGCGCGCGGCGCCGCACGGGCGACCCGTGCGGGCGTCGCGCGGGGGGCGGCCCCGCCGCGCGGGGCGCCGCGTGGGCGACCCGCGCGGGCGCCGCGCGGGCTGTGCCCGCGCGGGCGCCCGCGGGGCGCCGCGCGGGCACCGCGCGGTGCGCCGCGCGGGGCCCCGCCCGCGCGGGCTACCGCGCGGGCACCGCGCGGTGCGCCGCGCGGGGCCCCGCCCGCGCGGGCCCGCGTCCGCGCGGGGCTCCGCGCGGGGCCCCGCCCGCGCGGGCACCCGCGCGGGCCCGCATCCGCGCGGGCGCCGCGCGGGGCTCCACCCGCGCGGCGCCGCGCGGGCTTGCACCCGCGCGGGCGCCGCACGGGCGCCGCGCGGGCCCGCACCCGCGCGGGCGCCGCGCGGGGCTCCGCCCGCGCGGGGGGCCGCGCGGGCGCCGCTCGGGCACCGCCCGCGGAGCCCGCCGCGCGGGTCCGAGCCGCGCGGGGCTCCGACGGGCGGCGACGGCGGTGCGGGCGAAAGTCCGGTTTTGCGACCGGACGGTGCCGGGTTCTTTTTCGTTAAAATGTAAGGTGTGGGGTTTTCCGTTTTCAAGGTGTTAGTATGTGTTTTGACCATAGTTTATCCGTGCGGACTTTTCTTAGGTCCGGGTACACAGCGGGAGAGCGCGAAGGATATTGGTGTTCCGATTTCTCTCCAATAAGGTGGGTACGGTTGCGATGAGTGCAACCGGTGCTGTAAGTGCATCTATCATCATTAAAAGTACTCCTTAAATTACCTAACAAAGTAGATGGATAGTTTAACCTTTCGATTGTTGTTAATTATCTAATAAATGTGCGGCTGCGGTCGCGGTGCCCAGTACACGCCAATCTTGGCAATCCGGTTTCGGATGCTGCACGTACACAGGCGGATTGGCCTCCGCATGGGTGTACTTTTCCGGAAAAGTGGTCTCTAATGACCCGTGTGCCCCGCAAAGGTAACGGTGCAAGCGGGGACCTCTTCGCGCCAGCTGAATCGTCACATCAGCACCGCGAGTGAGAGGTAAAAGCATCAAGTAGGTGTTTGTGCACGAGGGGGGACTTTAGTCTCCCCGACAGTCTGGGAAAGGTGCCCAGGGTAAACTAATTTGCAATTGTTTAACGAAAGGTTATGGTGTAGTCGGTGCATTTTGTATGATTCATTCCCCTTGATACTGTTACACATCTACTTTGTTTGTCACTGACTTTACCCACTCCGTGACAGGTATTTCTAGGTGCGTTAGCCGGGGTGGCGGTGGGACTGCGACGTGAGGATCGTAGTCGGAATCTTGGTTATCGTACTTATGACTCATTTCCTATTTATGATACTTTCAGTTTTGCTTGTGGATTACTTTATTTCAGGACATGTTTTAGTTAGCATTGTGGATGTGGTGACCCCTTATGTTTCATGTTACTAGTAGTGTTTTTCCTTATGCTTCATTCGCGGCATGTTTTTATGAGAAGATAAAGGTTTGCGAAAATGTTTTCTAAAAAGGGAAGTGCCGTGTGGGCACGGGTTTTACAACTCTGGGTTTTATCTTTTCCAAACACGGACGCCGCTTAAATAACATACTTTGGATTAAATGGTTAAACTCTGATTATGTTGAATGTCTACTGTATGGTTGTTGGTTGATGTGTGTTGTTTATGAATGATTTATAAGTTGTAAAGAGACGCCGTGCATACACGAAGGAGACTCTGTCCGTGGACGGAGTGAATTCGAGTATGTGGCGGTCTGGCACGCACCGGGGTGAAGTGTAAGCTACCTTATTAAAAGAAAAAAAAAAATAGACACGTTTTCCGCATCAAAAGACTCAAAAACCCCCGGGGGCGTGACAGATTAAATGGTATCAGAGAAATTACAACCACAACCATAGTAGACGTGTTTTACATCCACAGTGCTAGGTGCCACAAGCAAATCGGAAATGAGATAACCAAGGTGTAGGTGTAGTACGTGAGAGTACGGGGAAACGGGGACGTAATATAGGTGAATTCGTGAAACGGTGGGCTAGGGTTGTGACCTTAGGGTTGACACGGTTTCTTTGGTGACAGCAAGCAATGGCACGGACCAGGTCGTCTACCGAGAATGCAGACGCGGACGGAGCGGCCATGGCCGCCGCAGAAAACCAGACTCTCCGGCAACAGCTGCGGGACATGGCCGGGCAATTAGCGACGCTGACGGAGCAGGTTCGTCAGCTGACGCAACGACAGGCTACTGCAGCCACTGAACGTCAACCAATCCCTCCGCCCGAAACCACAGCGCCCACTGCGGAGCCCCACGGGGCGGGCGACACGACGACGGAGCAACCCCCAGCCCCAAGGGAAGTACTCACCCCAACAACGTCGGGGCCCGCGCTGGGAGTGGCAACGGGGGAGGCAGGGATGACCCCTACCCTTGGGGGATCCGCCACCGCAGGAGAAGCCGCGGAGCGGCAAGCGACGCGGGAGAAGATCAGGACGAATCTGGCCGCGTTCAAAAAGCATGACCCACCCACCTTCGAGGGAGAGACGACCGACCCGTGGGTCGTTGAGAAGTGGGTGGATACCATGGAAAAGCTGTTTGAAGATTTAATGATGGAAGAACAAGAGCGGGTTCCACTGGCTGTCCACTTTTTGGAAGGAAACGCTCGCATCTGGTGGAAGACGGTGCGACCGGACCCCGCCACCAACGAGCCGCTGCCGACGTGGTCGGCCTTCAGAGAGGAACTCTTTGGCGCGTTCTTCTCCGATAGCGTTAAGCGGCAACTGGAGGACGATTTGAAGAACATTAGGCAAGGAAGCCGCTCGGTCGTAGAGTATCAAAGGGAGTTTGTGAGGTTGGTCAATTGTGTCCCGTTTGCCATACGGGACGAACCTCACAAGGCTCGTCTCTTCGTCGACGGACTGCGAAGTGACATCTTCGAGATGGTGCAGGCAGCGGACCTACGCACGTTCCGAGAAGTGGTGGACAGAGCCACCATTGTGGAGCGGGGGTTCGCTATTACTCGAGCTCGACGAGAAGGAACGGAGAACAACCGGGAAAAGAAGCGAACTCAGACTTACCCGGGAGGGGGCCCTCCTGGCGGGAGTCGACCCCCGAAATATCCTAAGACGCAACAAGGAAACAGGAGTGCGCCGGCCGGGAAGCCTCGACCAACCACCAAGCCGTGCGTTATTTGCGGAGGGCCGCATCCGGTAACGGAATGTCCCAAGAAACAGGATCACTGCTACCGCTGCGGCAAACAGGGACATCTTCGATATAACTGTCCCCTGAACCCTGGAGTGGCCTCTTCCGCAGCATCCACTCCAACGGCACAGGCACCAGGGCGGGGTAGAGCCCCTACGGGAGCCCCTCTGCACCCACCGGCGCCAAAAACAGGAGGGGAGTCGCGGCCGCAACCAGGAGGAAGGCTCTACTCCATGGACCAGCACGGAACTGTACCGCCAGAGGAAGTGGTAGCAGGTATTACCTCCGTCTCTAGTTTTCGAGCTCGAACTCTGTTTGACACCGGGGCGACTCGCTCCTTTATTTCCCGTTCCTTTGCGCAAACTCATCAGTTAGAAAGTAGTCCTCTGGATGTCTTAATGACCGTCCAGACCCCTGGAGGATCCATCACGGCAACCGGCTTAGTAACCTCATGTCCAATAAGGTTGGGAAGGTTGTCGTGCCCCTGGGATCTGGTAGTCATACCGTTAAAAGAATACGACGTGGTCTTGGGCATGGACTGGCTCGCCGAGTATCAGGCGGTCATCGACTGCGAGAAGCGACAGGTGCAACTACAGAAGCCGGGGTTCCCAGAAAATGTGTACTTGGCATGCAAGAGCACGTCCTTTCTAGCCGTCATCTCCGCGACACGGGCTAGGAAAATGATGGAGGGCGGGTGCGTGGCTTACCTAGCCTCGGTGGAACTAACCACCCGACCCGTCCCCTCACCCACAGAAATTCCCGTAGTAAGGGAATTCCCGGACGTGTTTCCGGCGGAACTTCCGGGAATGCCGCCGGAACGAGAGGTAGATTTTCCAATTGAACTACCCCCCGGCACCAAGCCCATCACGAAGGCACCGTACAGGATGGCCTTCGCGGAACTGAAGGAACTCAAGGCACAGTTGGAGGACCTTCTGGACAAGGGATTCATCAGACCAAGCGCGTCACCTTGGGGCGCGCCCGTCCTGTTTGTGAGGAAGAAGGACGGAAGTCTCCGGTTGTGTATTGATTACCGGGAGATAAATAAGGTGACGATCAAGAACAAGTACCCCCTTCCAAGGATCGATGATCTATTTGACCAGTTGCGGGGGGCGACGGTGTTCTCAAAAATCGACCTGCAGTCGGGCTATCATCAAGTCCGGGTCAAGGGGGAGGACATCCCCAAGACAGCTTTCCGTACTCGTTATGGCCATTACGAGTTTACGGTGATGCCGTTCGGGCTCACAAATGCCCCGGCGGTGTTCATGGACATGATGAACAGGGTATTCAAGCCCTTCCTGGATTTGTTCGTAGTGGTCTTCATTGACGACATCCTCATCTACTCGCGCACCGATGAGGAACACGAGGACCACCTGCGCACAGTCCTCCAGACCCTTCGGGAACAGAAACTGTATGCCAAACTCAAAAAGTGTGAGTTTTGGCTCCGTGAGGTCGGTTTCTTGGGGCATGTAATTTCGGCGGCTGGAGTCGCGGTAGACCCAAAGAAGGTGGATTCGGTGACTGACTGGCCCCGACCGACCACGGTGACGGAAATTCGAAGTTTCCTGGGTTTGGCCGGGTACTACCGGCGCTTTGTGGAGGGTTTCTCCAAAATAGCCACCCCCTTAACCCGTTTGACGAAAAAGGGGGAAAAGTTTGTCTGGACGGACAAGTGTCAAAGAAGCTTCGAGGAGCTCAAGGACAGGTTGACGCGGGCTCCGATCCTCGCCCTGCCAGAACCTGGGGAGGATTACGAAGTGTACTGCGACGCGTCGAGAAATGGATTGGGTGGAGTACTCATGCAACGGGGGAAGGTAATCGCCTATGCATCAAGGCAGCTCAAGGACTACGAGCGGAACTACCCCGTGCATGATTTGGAACTCGCAGCGGTGGTGTTTGTGCTCAAGCTCTGGAGGCACTACCTGTACGGGGCACACTGTAATGTGTACTCAGATCATAAGAGCCTCAAGTACCTATTCACCCAAAGGGAACTAAATTTGCGACAAAGGCGGTGGCTTGAGCTGTTAAAGGATTACGATCTGACGATCCACTACCACCCGGGAAAGGCCAACGTGGTGGCCGACGCCCTGAGTCGCAAAGGACAGGCCGCGGAAGCGGATGTAAGCGCCATTACG
This sequence comes from Tillandsia fasciculata, assembly GCA_029168755.2. NCBI lineage: Eukaryota > Viridiplantae > Streptophyta > Magnoliopsida > Poales > Bromeliaceae > Tillandsia > Tillandsia fasciculata. The sequence continues at coordinate 70,420 of JAQOTM010000535.1, forward strand.
CAGCAGGATAGTCTAATCGCGGAGTTCTCGCGATTGAGACTAGAGGTGGTACCTGCAGGGACGGTCGCCCAACTTCTGACGCTAGTGGTCAGACCTACTCTGCTGGACAGGATTCTCGAAGGCCAAACGACAGATAATCAACTCCAGCTGGTGCGAAGTAGAATAACTGCCGACAAGGAGGGCGACTTCGTGGTGAGCTCCGACGGTGCGATACGATTTCGCGGACGAATCTGCGTACCGGATCTGTCGGAACTCAAGGAAGAAATCCTACGGGAGGCGCATACTGCCCCGTATGCGGCGCATCCCGGAGGAACCAAGATGTACAAGGACGTCAAGCAAACCTTCTGGTGGCCCAAAATGAAGGAAGACGTGACCCGATTCGTGGCTCACTGCTTAGTGTGCCAACGGGTAAAGGCCGAACATCAACGGCCGGCGGGGAAATTGCAACCTTTACCGATTCCCGAGTGGAAATGGGACATGATTACCATGGATTTTGTGACCGGTTTCCCGAGATCGCCACAGGGACACGATGCGATATGGGTGATCGTGGACCGTTTGACGAAATCGGCCCACTTTTTGCCCATACACACGACATGGACCCGGGAACGACTGGCGCAAACGTACCTCGATGAGATAGTAAGGTTGCACGGTGTACCGACATCCATCACGTCGGACAGAGACACACGTTTTGTGTCGAACTTTTGGCGAAGTTTGCAACAAGCGATGGGGACCAAGTTGCACTTCAGCACAGCTTTTCATCCGCAAACCGATGGGCAATCGGAGCGGGTGATACAGATCGTGGAAGACATGCTTCGAGCATGCGTTCTGGACTTGGGCGAAGGGTGGGCACGGTGTCTGCCCCTGGTAGAATTTGCCTACAACAACAGTTACCAGGCCAGTATTCAGATGGCGCCGTACGAGGCCCTGTACGGGCGCCGCTGTCGGTCTCCGATATGCTGGGATGACTTAGGTGAGCGAAAGTTTCTGGGCCCAGATCTGGTGGAAGAGACCGAAGCAAAGGTGCGTTTGATTAAACAAAGGCTGCTGACCGCCCAAAGCAGACAGAAAAGCTATGCAGATAACAGACGCCGAGACTTAGAATTCATGGTGGGCGAGCACGTGCTGCTCAGGGTTTCACCCTCCAAGGGGAACCGACGCTTCGGCATAAAGGGGAAGTTGAGCCCCCGATACGTGGGACCGTTCGAAATCCTGGAGCGCGTAGGACCGGTGGCGTACCGGTTGGCCCTGCCCCCGAACCTCGAACGAGTCCACAACGTGTTCCACGTTTCGATGCTCCGAAAGTACCTGGCAGACCCCTCTCATGCCTTGGATGCCTCCACCATTGAGCTGCGGGAGGACTTGAGCGTCGAGGAGACGCCGGTGCGGATTTTGGCAAGAGAGGACAAGAAGCTACGCAACCGAACGATCCCCTATGTGAAAGTCCAGTGGAGCAACCACGAAGAGCGCGAGGCGACGTGGGAACTGGAATCAAAGATGAGGGAATGTTTTCCCGAGTTGTTTAAGTGAGGTTTGAGTTTAAGTTTCGGGACGAAACTTTTTATAAAGTGTGAGTGGTGTAGTGACCCGACCCTTTGGGGCATTTTCGAACTCACATGTAATCGCTTAGGCCTTAAGCGGAATAAAATTATTTAATTTTTGAAAGTCGGCCGGGCGAGGTGTGTGTATTTTTCTGCGATAGGGCGCGAAAAACGATGACCGACGGTGCGATCGGATTCGAAATCCGATATCGGGATCTCCCGGAACGGGGTCCTTAGCGATGCGGTTATTAGTCGCGCATCGGAAACCGTGCAAAATAACTTGCACCCGAAATAGATAAGGTGGGTCATCTCGTAAGGATAATTAATTAATTAATTAATTAATTATCCGGTGACGAAATTTAAATCCTCCTACGTACGAACTAATTGTAGGATTTAAATCGGTGGGACTTTTATCTCATGGATAAGAGAGGGATAAAAATCAGGATATTTAATTGAAAAGTATGGGATTTTATCTCATGGATTGGGAAGGGATAAAATCAGGATATTTTTAGTTAAGGGATTTGAATTAAGGGATTTTATCTCACGGATTGAATAAGAGATAAAATCCGGATATTTAAGTTGGGAGTTGGTTTTTTCCCTTGATTATTTAATAAAGGTGGTTAAATAATCGGTGACCGGGAATCGGATATTTGAGATTTAAATATCCGGGTAATTGGAATCCAACTGGGAATTTGATTTCCCAAGATTAATTAATAAAGGTGATTAATTAATCGGTGGTCAGGATTTAAAGTTAGAAATATCTCGTCAGTTGGATATTCTCTTGAGAAACAGAATCGGGGGATTATAGGTTCCTACATACGTAAATAAAGAAATTAACGATCAATTTGGGGAATTGACGGTGAGGATAATAATTAAACGATTAATTAAATAGGGTTATCGGTGGGGATTAATTAATTGGTAAATTAATTAATCGGATCGGTAGGGATTAATTAATTGGTAAATTAATTAATCGGATCGGTAGGGATTAATTAATTGGTAAATTAATTAATCGGGTCAAAATACCCGAAAGGGATTTTGACGGTGCGTATGCGGAAAGGGAATGCAAGGATAAATAAATAGGGTATTTATTTCCCCGCTTACCGAGCAAACCCTATTTTTATTTCTCCGCCTCCCCAAACCCTCCTCTTTCGTACGTACCGAGACCCCAAAGAAAGAAAAGAACCTTAACCGGAGAAAGGAGAAGGAAAAGGGAAGGAGCCGATCGCCCCAAACGTCGACTCGAAGGCAAGAACGAGACCGGGCGACCCTCCCAACAATCCTCGGTGAGCAAATAATTTTTAGAAAATTATTTGGGGCTTTTCCAACTATCTTTGTTGTTAGTTTTGCGGAGTAGATAAATAAAATAAAATAAAATTAATCGTGCACGGGGAAGGCGCACGGATCGCGCGACGCACGGGCGAACCCGCGCGCGGCGCCGCACGGGCGACCCGTGCGGGCGTCGCGCGGGGGGCGGCCCCGCCGCGCGGGGCGCCGCGTGGGCGACCCGCGCGGGCGCCGCGCGGGCTGTGCCCGCGCGGGCGCCCGCGGGGCGCCGCGCGGGCACCGCGCGGTGCGCCGCGCGGGGCCCCGCCCGCGCGGGCTACCGCGCGGGCACCGCGCGGTGCGCCGCGCGGGGCCCCGCCCGCGCGGGCCCGCGTCCGCGCGGGGCTCCGCGCGGGGCCCCGCCCGCGCGGGCACCCGCGCGGGCCCGCATCCGCGCGGGCGCCGCGCGGGGCTCCACCCGCGCGGCGCCGCGCGGGCTTGCACCCGCGCGGGCGCCGCACGGGCGCCGCGCGGGCCCGCACCCGCGCGGGCGCCGCGCGGGGCTCCGCCCGCGCGGGGGCCGCGCGGGCGCCGCTCGGGCACCGCCCGCGGAGCCCGCCGCGCGGGTCCGAGCCGCGCGGGGCTCCGACGGGCGGCGACGGCGGTGCGGGCGAAAGTCCGGTTTTGCGACCGGACGGTGCCGGGTTCTTTTTCGTTAAAATGTAAGGTGTGGGGTTTTCCGTTTTCAAGGTGTTAGTATGTGTTTTGACCATAGTTTATCCGTGCGGACTTTTCTTAGGTCCGGGTACACAGCGGGAGAGCGCGAAGGATATTGGTGTTCCGATTTCTCTCCAATAAGGTGGGTACGGTTGCGATGAGTGCAACCGGTGCTGTAAGTGCATCTATCATCATTAAAAGTACTCCTTAAATTACCTAACAAAGTAGATGGATAGTTTAACCTTTCGATTGTTGTTAATTATCTAATAAATGTGCGGCTGCGGTCGCGGTGCCCAGTACACGCCAATCTTGGCAATCCGGTTTCGGATGCTGCACGTACACAGGCGGATTGGCCTCCGCATGGGTGTACTTTTCCGGAAAAGTGGTCTCTAATGACCCGTGTGCCCCGCAAAGGTAACGGTGCAAGCGGGGACCTCTTCGCGCCAGCTGAATCGTCACATCAGCACCGCGAGTGAGAGGTAAAAGCATCAAGTAGGTGTTTGTGCACGAGGGGGGACTTTAGTCTCCCCGACAGTCTGGGAAAGGTGCCCAGGGTAAACTAATTTGCAATTGTTTAACGAAAGGTTATGGTGTAGTCGGTGCATTTTGTATGATTCATTCCCCTTGATACTGTTACACATCTACTTTGTTTGTCACTGACTTTACCCACTCCGTGACAGGTATTTCTAGGTGCGTTAGCCGGGGTGGCGGTGGGACTGCGACGTGAGGATCGTAGTCGGAATCTTGGTTATCGTACTTATGACTCATTTCCTATTTATGATACTTTCAGTTTTGCTTGTGGATTACTTTATTTCAGGACATGTTTTAGTTAGCATTGTGGATGTGGTGACCCCTTATGTTTCATGTTACTAGTAGTGTTTTTCCTTATGCTTCATTCGCGGCATGTTTTTATGAGAAGATAAAGGTTTGCGAAAATGTTTTCTAAAAAGGGAAGTGCCGTGTGGGCACGGGTTTTTCAACTCTGGGTTTTATCTTTTCCAAACACGGACGCCGCTTAAATAACATACTTTGGATTAAATGGTTAAACTCTGATTATGTTGAATGTCTACTGTATGGTTGTTGGTTGATGTGTGTTGTTTATGAATGAATTATAAGTTGTAAAGAGACGCCGTGCATACACGAAGGAGACTCTGTCCGTGGACGGAGTGAATTCGAGTATGTGGCGGTCTGGCACGCACCGGGGTGAAGTGTAAGCTACCTTATTAAAAGAAAAAAAAAAATAGACACGTTTTCCGCATCAAAAGACTCAAAAACCCCCGGGGGCGTGACACGGCTGCGGCACGAGGTTCGAGAGGCGCGCGTACGGCGCGGCAGGCGCGCTGGGGAAGCGCGCCCTCAGCGCGGAGCGCGTGGGGGCCGCCACGTGGCGGGCCCCCGTTGGCACCCGCGCGGGCGCGGGGGCATGCGCGCCCGTGTGGCACGCGCGTGTCCCGCGCCTGGGGTGGCGCGGTGTAACGCGCCCGTGTGGCGGGCGCGTTACCGCGCGCCGCGTGGCGCTGTGGGCGCGCGCGTGGACCGGGCGCGCGCGCCCATGGGCCGTGGACTGCGGATGCTGGCTCCCCATTGGCTGGCGCCGTGGACTGGATTCGTGGACCGGGTCTGTGGACCACCCCCTTTCTCTTTTTCTTCTTCTTCTTCTTCTTTCTCCCCCGGAGCGCCATTTCTCCTCCTTTTTCTTTTCTTTCTTCTCCACCCGAGCGAGAGAGGGAGTGAGGAGGGGATTTTTGGGTGATACGGCGTTGCGTCGTGGGCCTCGTGGAGCGTGCGAGGTTTCCGATGGGAGCGTTTCGGCGGCGGCGACGCAGTCGAGGTAGGTTCCGCGCGTTGTTTTTACGGTGTTTTTGGCACAGTTTTGGGGCGTTCTTTGGACAGTAAATTAACCCTCTTGCTCTTATCTGTGTTAGGGACCGTATTTTTACTGCTCCGTTTTGCGTGCGAACCCCGGCGGCGTGCACCATTTTGCGTGCGGACTCCGTTTTGCACGCGGGTTTCGGCACCGTGCTCCGTTTTGCGTGCGGACTCCGGCGGTGTGCACCGTTTTGCGTGCGGACTCCATTTTGCGTGCGGGTTTCGGCACCGTGCTCCGTTTTGTGTGAGGACTTCGGCGGCGTGCGCCGTTTTGCGTGCGGACTCCGTTTTGCGCGCGGGTTTCGGCACCGTGCTCCGTTTTGCGTGCGGACTCCGGCGGCGTGCACCGTTTTGCGTGCGGACTCCGTTTTGCATGCGGGTTTTGGTACAGTGCTCCGTTTTGCGTGCGGACTCCGGCAACGGGCATCGTTTTGCGTGCGGATCGCGTGGAGGCCAATTGCAAGTGTCTACGAGCAATTGGTGGCTTATCGAGGTGGGTGGCCTTATCTCCAAGTTTTATGGACTGTACAGTAATGCTACTGATGTAGGACTTTGCATGATAGTTTATTTCCTTGTGTAGCATGCTAGAATGTAGGAATGGTTATTTCCTTTTATCATCTGTTAATATAGTTATCTTGGAACTTGACCTAGCACCCCCGTCATAAGTTGCATGTGTAACCAGACCAGTAGAAAACCCTCACTTGGGCTAGGGTTATTTATGTTTAGACACCCACACTGTTTTTCTATTCCTGGACATAGTGTTATCCTCTCCCGGATAGTGGGCCGAGAGGTCGGGACTTTCTTTTAGTGTGGGATGCTTTTGCACTCGTGCTTGGGAGCAGAGTGGAGTCTGGTAGTTGTAGTGGGTTGCTTATCTGTGCCGGGAGCCGTTTGGGTAAACGGTAGTCCCGGGAGGTCTTGTATCCCTGTTGTGCTGTCGTGGGAGGGAGCCGTTGAGTAGACGGTAGTCCCGGGCCGTCGAGTATCTTCCGGTCCGTGTTGTTGGGAACCGTTGGGGTTGACGGTGGTCCCAGGTCGTTGAGTGTTGTCCGACCGGTATTGTTAGCCTGAGTTGTGGGTCGTTCCTGGCTGTGGAGTACCTCCAGCCAATGTGCTTGTGCTGCGAGCTGTTGGAGAGGCTAGTGTCTCGTGTTTCGTGTTAGCCGATCAGCTGAGTCGTCGAGAGTGCTCCGACTGTTGTGCGAGATATTTGGGGATCTTGAGTCCTACCGTTCTGAGAGTGAGCGAGGTTTTTGACTATAGCCTGCTTATGCCAATTTTTGATACTCTATGCCGCGCCGTTTTCCTCAGTTGGGGTCGCGCCCCCTGAGATGCCGCAGTGGGTGCGATGATTGGCCTGTTGAGGCAGTTTCCCGCAGTGGATGCGATGGTGGGCCTGTTGAGGCAGTTTTGCGCGAGGGGTGAGTTAGTCCGTGTGGGACGCCCTACGTAAGTCCGTTCCTCCGGGATGTGCGACAGTAGGTAGGCGCAGGCTTAACTGGACCCGAGGAGGCAGTCAGTTTAGATTGGGTGACTTTACTTATTTGTTAGTAGATGCATCATATTATCATCTGTTCCACCTCCTGAGCATCTAGATAGAGGCATAGTAGCTGTAGAGTTATTCTTTTCCAGCTCTTTTCTTTCCGTATACTTTGTTACTTTATGCCTCTGGTAGACTTAGTGGGCAGACCGTTGGGCTTGTTGGCGGCACCCACTGAGAACTACTGTGGGAAGTAGTTCTCACACCCGTCGTGGTGTCTTTTTCCCAGGGACTTCTTCTCCTGTTCCTGTGCTCCTGTTGCTGATCCTTCTGACCGAGGCGAGGGAGTCGCGAGCTAGTTTCCTACCCGTCGTTGGAGTGTAGCGGTACCCCTTCAGAGGAGAGCTTCAGTTGATTAGTTTACTTCTTTTTCCTCTGTTGAGAGACCTTTGTAGGGAGGTATAGAGTTGTACTTTATTTTACAGTTTGAGAGACTGATGTAGTGAGGATATTTTTGTATTGAGGGCTTGTACACCGATGTATTTTTATTGGAGATATCTCCCTTTTGAGTTTTGTATCAGAGGACTTTTTATACGATCGTATTTGGGAGATGGATATTGTATTAATTTTTAATTGTACAGTGTTTGGATTTCAGTTATTAGTAGTTTACTTTCAGCTCTGATATCTGTATACTGTAGTTGATTCTTTTTGCAGGTTAGACGCTTCGTCTGTACGGCAGTTTCCGTACAGATGGCGGATCTGTTAGCGAGCCCGGGTCGCAGTTTCGACCCCGGGGCGTGACAGCCTGTGCACTGGAGTTGGCCGAGGACATCACCCAAGAGAGATAACCGAGAGAGAGGAATCCGAGAGAGAAGGAAGAAGAAGAAGGTTGGAAGTAACTTCTTCCAACTTAAACCCAAGAGGTCCTGTGGTGTTCCCTGGTGTCTAAGGAACCTTCTGGAGGATTTCCGAGGTTGCGCAAGGTGGGAGGAGTGGAACCGGCTTCTTCCTCTCTTCCACAACTCCGGCCAAGGTAAGGATCTCAAACCACTGGTTGTTTGAACCCAAGACCACTAGCAGTAGCCTAATTAGGATCAAAGGATGCTCCATGCACAGCCCCAAGCCCCCATGCAAGCTAGGTTGCCGGCGAGAGAAAGCCCTCGCCGGAAACCTAACCAAGCTCCGCCGCGGCCGTTCTCCGCAACCAGTGGACCAAAATGAAAATTAAAATGATAGGTATGGACTGTAGGACCTATAGAATATTTCTGCAAAGTTTTAGAAAATATGGTTGAGTATTCACGAAGAAAATCAAAACCCTAGTTTTTCGGGCTATGCATGTTGGCCGAGCTCTCAGCTCCGACGCCGGCGAGCCCCTCCGCCGCCGGCCACATGCCCAGAAATTCTTTTGGGACCAAGGGGACTTCAACCATGCACTTGCATGGCTTCCATGCATCTTGGAAGTCAAGATGCCATGGATGACCCGAGATCGGATCCAAACGCGGCCGCCGGCGCTCCGGCCACCTCCGGCCTGAAAGGGATGGTCGGGAAGCTTCCTATGGTCCTTTAGGACATCTCCATCCATGTTGGGGAGCTTCATACTGCCTCACTAAAAATGTCACGCCCCGAGTGTAAACCAGAATTCGGGCTCGTCTACAGATCCGCCGTGCACACGGAATTTTCCGCATACACGAAGCGTCGGTAACCTGCTCAGATAAATCAAATACCAAAATAGAGCAATAAAACAGAGCTGAACAGAAAATACTACATCTCAGACTGAACTGGAAGTAAAAATACAAGTGTCAGTAAAATAAAGTACAAGTCTCTCTCCCAGCTGACCACAAAATACAACCAGCTGGCTAAAGCCAGACCCCAAAAGTACAACCGTCTGAGATAGGATACATAAGAGGTGCAAGTCTAGCTAACTCACTGTCGGGTCCACTGTCTAGCTACTCTGCCGTCCTCTCTCCTCGACCCGCCGCTGTATGTCCAATAGCACCCGCAGAAGGCTCTGCAAAACAAAGGAGAAGGAAAGAAAAAGAAGAATGGGGGTGAGAACTACTAGTAAACCAGTAGCCTCCCCTAGTGGGTAAAACCTCAAACTCTGACACACCCACTAGGTCTACCAGAGGCAAAAAGGAAAGGAGTATGGTACGCAATGATGACTGCTGAAGAAAGGAAACTACCGCTACTATGCCTCTAAGATACAGTCCTAGACTGGAATAACCGTATGCAACAGTAACCAACCATTCCAGATGGACCCAATCTGTACCGTCCTCATCATCGGGCAAGTAAGCCGCGCCGATGTGATAGCAAAACTGTCCATAACTGCATGGCCCCGGCCTCCGGAGGGGAACTCGAGGGGAGCGACCCACTCGAGGAAAGTACCACCGGGCAATAACCGCGCCGGTATAATCATCATCAAAAGCAGGACTAGATCACAACTGTAAAGCCCCCAGTGGAACACACCCCTCCACTAAAAGAAACATAGATCCCCCAATCCGATACATAAATGAACATCCGGTCGATCGCCCAAAATCCGCGGTCGCCGCGATACCCGCTAAACCATGTCCTACCACCGACGTCCTATAACCGACATCCGGTCAACCGCCCAATATCCGCGGTTGCCGCCAAAACCCATAATCCACAATCCAGGCCCCGGCTACACTAACTCAACCCCTGCTCAACCCGAGCAACCATAACCACCTGACTAAAGAATAAGGAGAATAGAAGCAAACAGGGTTTCTCCTAAATCAAGTTCCAGCATGAAAGTGTAGCGACAAAAGATGGCCTATCTGGAAGTCCATACAAGCATGCAAGTGTTCTCAAGGAAATAATCATTTAAGCCATTGATCATTAACAGTATCCACCTATGCATGACACCTACCCTCAAGTAGTACCACTAACAGGATAATCATATAGTCCCGAATAAATATTCCATTCCACATGCAAGGTTAAACGTTATCATAGCAACCCTATCCCCACACAGGCATGCATAAACCCAACCCCGATCATGATTAATCAAGATGTCCAAATAAAGGGGATCACTCTAATATTACTAGTGAGCATGTCAAAATAGAGGAAAGCAACAACCACCCACCTCGATCGCTAATTCCAAGTTCCAATAGTGCTCTCGCTCAAACAAGCCCACAGCCACAAGCACTGCACAACAATTACCCCAAAACATACAATTAAACTCCAGAACACGCTGTCCCTATGTTAACGTCCAAAGTTGTGCTATTTTCACCTGCGAGCTCTGCACAAAAAATTCACAGAAAAATACTGTCGCGATCCTCGCGACGAGCCCGTCGAAACGAGTACCTGCACGCTCAAAACCGAGTTTCCTACGCTGAGAAACAAATCCGACAAGGGAACCACCTCGAAATACACCAATCACAAAAACTGTAGCAAAACTTTCTGTAAACAGGGATTTTTCACCTTCGGGGAAAATTCAGAAAATTCCAAGAAAATTTGGGGATATTCCTCGTGATGTGTAGATGTAAATCGCTTTTTGAATCACCCCAATCCGATGCCTGTGCGCGAAGTTATAGCCAAAATACCGCACCGCTGTCCAAAACTCCACCCCAGAAAATGAGGTCACAAGATGATCTAAAAAAGCCATGAAAAGCTCGGAATGGGAAGAACCAGTAAACACGGGAAGTGTAGCCTTACCTGTCATGAAGACGATGGCGCAAGAATCGCTGAAAAGTACTGCCTGGGTAGCTCGGGAGAGTCCGCGCACTGAAATGCGACGAAGGGGATCACAAATGAACGAGCGTCGCGCCGCACCGTAAAATCGGAAACCTCGAAGTGCGTGCCACCAAAAATTCTCAAGCTTCTCCACGAGATGCAGCAGCCCAAGAGGAAGAACTTTGGTATAAAACTCTCGGAGAGAAAAAGCCCAGAAGCAGCCCGAAACCAGCCTTGAAATCGGCCTTATATAGGCCCAGCTCAACATTTCGAGAAATGACCAATGGGTCCCCACTTCCGGGCGCCCGGAATTTCCGGGCTGCTACAGTATTGGGCCGGGCCCAACACTGTTCACGCCCGGAAGTTTCCTGGGCCTCCACGTCGCCCACAAAACAGGCAACAGCGGGAGGGACCACTCCCGCTGCGCCACGTGGCCACCCCAAAGCTCGGCGCCAGTCGCGGGCGCCGCCCACGTGTTGCGGCGCCGCCCACGTGCTGCGGCACCGCCCTGCCGGACACGGCGGTCAGCGCGCCCGCCGCGCCCGCGCCCACGTGCGTACGGCCGCAGACCCGCGGCTCAGCGTGCACCGCGTGCACGTAGACCATCCAATCCCGGGCCGCCACGTGGCCACCCCGGTCCATGCACCGGCCGCACCACTTCGTGAACCGCGTCCACTGAACCGACCCAACCACGCGATGCCACGTGTCCCGTCTCCAGCGCACGCCGGCCCGTGGACCGCGCACCCGCCCGCGCACTCGCCCGCGCACCCGCGCGCCTGCCCGCGCACTGCCCGCGCCCGCGCGCTGCCCGCGGCCGCTCCGCCGCCTGCCCGAGCCCATCCGCCGCGCTCCGCCGCCGCCGCCGCTCGCCGCCGGCGGCCGGAATCACTGTTCCGGCATGAGCAGTAACCGGTTGCGCAAAATGTCAAGTAGGTAGTCCATTTTAACCATTTTCGCGCGCTGAATCCGAATTTGACGTCCGTTTTGCCAAATTCCAACTCTAAAAATTGCCGAAGGCACCCGGAAAGACGTTCTTTTGTCCAAACTTTGCGCTGAGCCCAATTTTAATATTCATTTCGCGCGAAACTACTTCCGAAGATCCGACGGAGCCCACTGATCACCCACGTGATCCATTTAAGCCCGAAGTCCAACACTCGTGTCCAAATTGTGCACAAACACCTCCAACACACAAAACAGGCTCCCAAAAGCCACCAATAACTCCACCACAGCTCTACAGAGATCCAGGTCATCACAAAAAATATGCCATTAGAGGGGTGAAGCTCGAAATGGAGCTTTGCTCCGCTGCGCCGCCGCCGTGCCTTGTCACCGGGAACGGGTCCAGGTGTGTTTTTATGTGTTTTAGCATCCAAATGGCCAAGTGGTTAGGTCCTAGATACTTTGGTTGGATGGTCACGATTTTCAAAGCAAGCACACTTCATCTTCTTCATTGCTCCGACCATTTCATCCATGTAATCTCGGCCCAGGCTTGCAGGAAATGATGTGCAAGTTCTCAGGATCATTTCCCTCCATCTTGGGAAGCCCCAGGTGCAATGGTTGCTGAGAACAAGTTTGGGCATTGGTTATGTGTGTGTTGTGTAAATGGTGCACATAGGGTGTTTGTGGAAATGCCACAATGAAGAAAAGTTGGGATTCAGGCTTCGAGCATAATATGAAACTTGCTCCAAATTGTCCCCTGAGCTTGATGCTCACTTCAGATCAAGTTTTATCTGTGTGGACTGATGTTTGGAGCATTGTGTAAATTGATTGAGATCAAGGCCATGGATCTCTTTGATCCAGCAGGTTCTGGGCTGCCCAATGGTGAGCCTAGGTATTCTGGAGTTCTCAGGGAACTAATACATCAATTTATTTCATGTTTGCACTGATAGATTAAAAGATATAGTTAAACAAGCTCTAAGTTAAGTGTTGTTGTCAAACACTGTTGCTCAAATAGTTCGAGGTTTTAAGTTGATCTGGAAAAGATCTGGGTTTAAGTTAGTGAGACTGAGTTGATCCCTGATCAATATGTTTGATTCAGGTTTATCCAGTTTGCATCTGGTTCTGAGCGTACAGTCGATTCAGTTTAGTCGCCTGCGATTTGACAGGTGGGTTTGTCTTCGGTCCGGGCTTTATCATTTCGGTCCTCTGGGGTATAGTATTGGTTGGACCCCTGTTCTTGTAGCCTAGTTGATAATTGAGCCTGTCTTCATTTTGATCAGTTTTGGTTTTGCTATAAACATGTTTTTAGTCAACCCATATTTTGTCTCCAAGCATCGCAGAGTCGCCGGAGTCTGTTCTTGTTTGATAGGACAAAGGCAAAGCTCTTCGAGGTTTGGATATAAAACATGTTTTCAAATTGTTTTCCTAAAAAGCTTTTTAGTTTTGTATGATTGATTCTCAGTTGCTTCCAGATATTATGACTCTATTCCTGGACTATTGCCATGCCTGATTGGTCATTAGCTAGCTTGCACATTTATACTCGATTATCAGTATATCCTGATCTATGCTTTAGAGGTTATTGATTATACTCTGCTTTGCACCCTTATTGGGATTTTGGTCATTTGCTAGTTTGCATACCTGTTTATCAGTACCCCTGATTATTTCTGATCCAAACTATAGTAGTGGATGATTATTCCTGCATATGAGTTGAGATTCAGTTGATTCTGATATTGCATCGTTGATTGGATTGTTTCGGCTTGTTGTTCACCCGTTATGCTGCTAAATACATGATTTTATTAAATAAATGTTTTTACCGAGCTTCGTAGGGTAGCCTGAGTCTGTTCTTGTTTGATAGGACAAGGGCAACGCTCTTCGAGGTTTGGACCTAAAACCTACCGAGCTTTGTAGGGTCGCCTGAGTCTGTTCTTGTTTGATAGGACAAGGGCAACGCTCTTCGAGGTTTGGACTTTTCAAAATATTTTCTCAAAAACATGTGTTTGTTCTGCATGACTGGTTAGTATGCATGATTGGTATTCAGTTGTTGTTGTTGATCTTGCATTGAGTAGAGATGTTGTTATTATACTATTGTTGCATCCCAGTGGGGATTTCCCGGCTTGTTGCCGATTACCCGGTCAGTGGACCGTGAGTTTGAGCATTTGCATTTGATCGCCCGCACCGTTGTACTTCACGAACATTGCCGGGGTCGCACCCCGTGGATAGTGTTCTTTACCGGTAAAGTGGTTAGCAATAGCGACCCGTGACCCTTTGTGGGGGGAATGTCAACCAGGTGGTGCCAAGTGGGCAAATTGCCTGAGGTCTTGTGGGACCAATATGGTGGCTTGTAATTGGGTAATTTGATATATCATCTATTTGATCCATATGTTGCTTTTAGTCTGCTTTTGTCTTATCTCATGATTCCTGATTCTGTTGTCAACATATTCATTTGTTTGATACCTGTCTATACAATTATTCAGCATGCTCGGTTCATTATATTCCTGTCAAGATTATACATATTCCTGTTGGTTATTCATTCGCTTCATAAATGCTTACCTAATGTGATCTTTACTATCCGCTAGTATTGTATACCAGTAGGTACGATCTGCTATTTCTCGGCTCGTCGTGCCCACTGGGATACACTCCGGTGTGTCTCACACCCTCGGGTGACTGTTTTTCAGGTCGAGCGGGTGCTGGGATGTCGGGACGAGTTGGTGAGATTCCGAGATAGAGATTGACCCTGGACAGCCGTGTATTTAGAAATAGTTAATTCATGTGGTATTCAGATGTATTTAATGTAAAGTTATGATAAAGAAATTTGTAATATTATTATTTGTAGTACGTAGTTAGTACTCTGATGTTTGTTGCCAAGCTAGCCGTGCATATATAGAAAAGGCTCAATTTCATAGGAAATTGGGACTCTTCTATATATGTGGCGGTCTGTCATTGCCCTGGATGATTTGCAACTCTGATTTAAAAAAAAAAAAAAAAAAAAAAATTATACACTGGTTTTTGAACTCGGGGCGTGACATAATGATTGTAAGAACTTTGAACTATGAAGGTAAGTACAACTTCAACTTTGATTTTGTATTGTGTTTGCATGCATGCCTCGACTAACTATTCGACTAACTATTTGGGCATGTAATATAACTAACAAGTTGATGTTGACTAACGATTCTGTGACATTTGGAATTTTAATGTTTAGAAGACATGTCGATTTTTGATTATGATCTTATTACATATCTGAATTTGTGAATGTCATGATAAGTATAAACTCTATCTCTGTGTTTGGTTTTGAATGTTACTATTCTTGAGGTATCTAACGATCTCGTTTGTCAAGAATGATTTCTTTTTGCAGAGAGTACAGATGTCTAAGTCTAGAGTCTGTTCTAGAAGTTTATCTCATGTATTTATCTTTATTTGGATCTCCAATGTAAATTTTTATTGTATGGTGATAGCAACAAAAATATCTTTTTGAATTTTCTTGAGTGGATTTGTGTTTTGTCACGAAACCGCCAAAGGGGGAGATTGTTAAGGAATTTGTGTTGGCGTATTTCGTGAAAATGGTTAAGTCTTGAAGATTGAAGATGAAGAAGCTTGGATCATATACCTCAATCTCAAGAAAGAAGAATTCAAAAGGATCAGGTACGTTTAACTAAATATTTTTGGTGATCCGAATACTTCTTATAGTGTAGAAACACTTGGATGAATTTTTAATTGCATAAAAATCAAAAACTGGACATGTTATATGTTCAGGATCCGGATCAGGCACTACAGTCCGGACCCCGAACATAGGGTAGTTCACGCGCAAATCCAGTCCGGACCCCGAATGCATGTTTTTCTGGAAATAGTCTGTTTAGCCACGACAGTCCGGACCGCCGATTTCCAGTCCGGACCGTCGTCCTGAAAAATTCCAGAAAGGTTAGTTTTTGATTCCTTATCTTCTTCCAATGGTTTCTAACCTATAAATAAACCCTACGATTCATTTTTTAGGGTAATCCAAAAAGGCCGAATAATCCAAAATAGATCCGTAGAAGCCGAAAAAGAAAAAAATCCACATATAGAGAAGAAAGGAAATCAATAGATTTAATTCTATGTTTCTTCATCTATATTGATTAATTTGATTCTAGGTTTCAAACTCAGATTTTGAGTAGAATCAAATTAATGAATATTTAGATTGTATTTCCGATCTATTTCTAATCTAAGTATTCGGCGGATCATCACTACCCAAAAAACAACGATTTCCCAAAATCGGCGCGTGGACTCGCGTGGCCTTGTGGATTCAAGGTGCTACCGCTCTCGTGGATTCGGAGCGAGGTACGTTCGTGGATTCGAAGCGTGCTACTGGGTGAAGACCGTGGATTCGGTCGGACGTCGTGGACTCGACGTTGGACGCCGTGGATTCGGCGTTGGACGCTAATCGTGGATTCGAGAAGCGTTGCGGAGCGAGCGGAGAAGATCGACTAGGAGCGTATGGTAAAAGGTCGAGTCGTCTGTGAGTACGGTATATCACCTTGTACGTGTTTTAATTCTAGTGGATTTCGCCGTGTTATCGGTCCCGTGGTTTTTTACTCCGAGTTTGGAGTTTTTCCACGTAAAAATCTTGCGTGTTATTTTTCATTTCCGCATTGGGTTTTATTGCGCAACGATTTTTGAGTGTTTACTGTTTACACCTATTCACCCCCCTCTAGGTATTTTTTCCCCTATTTAGATCCATATAATATAACCCAACAGAAGGTACGAAACTAAACGCTTGAAATTCCAACCTCACCGGTTAGCAGCGGTGCCCTCTTCTCCCGTCGTGGGGTCGGAGGGCGACGAGTCGATGCTAAAGGGGATCCCCCAACTGATCAAGTTAGGGTATCACCTCCGCAAATACCCACGACCGATAGTGCCGACGACATACCTACCAATTATCGGCGACAAGAACGTCATAAATTAAGGCCCTAGGTCGAGAGGTCAGTTCTACCGAAATTATAGATACTACTCCCCCCCTATTTCATTGAGCATAAGAACCTGCCCAACCTCGCTGGCCCGGAAGGAGCATAGCTACCTGCCTCGAGGGATTTCCCAGTAGCCCGAACGAACCTATTTCTACGATGGAGGGTTTCTTCTAGTAACTATGGGTAAGGGCGAAAGAAATAAGATAGGAAGGTGTGGGATGCTCCGGTATCAACGAGATCTGAAAACGAAGAGAGACTACTATGGTGTCACGCCCCGGCGTCGAAACTGCGACCCGGGCTCGACAACAGATCCGCCGCCCATACGGGAAGCCCCGTATAGACGAAGCGACTAACCTGCAAAAGATCAACTATACTATACAGATATCAGAGCTGAAAGTAAAACTGCTAGAAATAAAAACTAAGTGAACAACTACAACTCTCAAATAATACAATCCAACCTCACCAAAATACAGAAATCTCTCGAGCAGTAAAATAAATACAACTCTATACCTCACTACAAAGTTCTCTCAATATGAAATCTCAAAAGTAATAAGGGTACATCTACTCTCAGGACGACGACTGGTAGGGATCTAGCTCGCGACTCCCTTACCTCGATCAGAAGAAGCAGCAACAGGAGCAACTGGAACAGGAGTAGAAGTCCCAGTGGGAAAAGACACCACGACGGGTGTGAGAACTACGTCCCAAGTAGTTCTCAGTGGGTGCCGCCAACAAGCCCGACGGTCTGCCCATTAAGTCTACTAGAGGCATAAAGTAACAATAATAATACTGAAATGAAAGGGCTGGAAAAGTAACTCTACAGCTACTGTGCCTCTATCTAGATGCTCAAAAGTGGAACAGAAAGAACATGATGCTACAACTAGCCCTCGACTCAAATCACCCAATCTATACTGACTGCCGCATAGGGTCCAGTCAAACCTGCGCCTACCTACTGCCGTACATCCAGGAGGACCGGACTTACGTAGGGCGTCCGTGGCTGCCACTAACTGGCCCAGCCAGAGGGACTGCGTCCGTAACTGCCACTAACTGGCCCAGTCAGAGGGACGGCGTCCGTAACTGCCACTAACTGGCCCAGTCAGAGGGACGGCGTCGACAAGTCGCGATACCAAAGTGCAGACCCACCCCGGACGTGGCACTCGAGGGGAGCGACCCCAACGAGGACAAGGGTATCCGCGCACTCTGTCGAGCTCAAGTGGCACTGCAGGCTGTAGTCCATAATCCACGCTCACGCTCTGAACGGAAAGACTCAATCCTCAAACATCTCGCCCAACAGTCGGAGCACTCTCGACGACTCAGCTGATCAGCTCATGCGAAACACGAGACACTAGCCTCACCAACAGCTCACAGCACAAACACACTGGCTGGAGATACTCCACAGCCAAGACCAACCCACAACTCAGGGCTAACAAATCTGGTCGGACGACAATCAACGACCCGGGACCACCGTCAACCCCGACGGTTCCCAACAGCAGAACATCAACCACACGGATAACTCAGGAAGGACCGACACCATAAGGGTTTGGAAAACCCGATAGGTCGGTGCTAAGAACCCTATCAAACAAGAACAGACTCTAGGCTCCGCCTATCGGAGTTCCCGGCCCCCTTACAGTTCGGGAACACGACAACCTCATTACAACACGCAGAAAACACCAACCAGGGCCCGAAAGACCCGGGAGACCTAAACCTACAACCCTATCAAACAAGAACAGGTTCCAGGCTCGGCCCCCGCGGCTTTCGTCCCGACAAAGGAACGGCCCCTAGAACCCAGACCACTCGAATCCTTTCGAGTGGAGAGATTTACAGGAAAAAGGTGACATTTGTTATTGAAAACCATTTTGATCTGGAAGAAATCCATATTTAATGATTTTAGTTCTTTTTAGAAAAACAGTTAGAGAACCAGTGTTTTACCCAAACCCCGAAGGGCTGATGCCTTTGCCCAATCAAACAAGAACAGACTCCAGCGGCCCTTCGATGCTTGGAAGAAAACATAGGTAGACTAAAATCATGTGTATGTCGAAAAGGGTTCTGGGTTCTAGGTCCGGCTAACACAAGCACACAACTGCCACTAACACAGTGGCGACAACACAACAGGGATAGAAGACCTCCCGGGACTACCGTTTATCCAAACGGCTCCCGGCACAGAAAAGCGGCCCACTACATCTACCAGACTCCACTCTGCTCCCAAGCACGAGTGCAAAAGCATCCCACACTGAAAGAAAGTCCCGACCGCTCGGCCCACTACCCGGGCGAGGATAACACTAAGTCCAGGAATGAAAGAACAGTGTGAATGACTAAACATAAATAACCCTAGCCCAAGTGAGGGTTTTCTACTGGTCTGGTTACACATGCAACATATGACGGGGGTGCTAGGTCAAGTTCCAAGAGAACAAATATTTAACAGGTAGTAGGAAGCAGAAGAGATCATACGATCATCAGATAAATACAAGGAATAATAACACTCAAATTCTAGCATGCTACCAAGTCCAAATCCCTATCATGCATGATTCTATATTAATAGAATTAGCGCACAGTCCATAGATCCTGAAAGCAAAGCCACCCACCTGAAGGCGCTAACAGTCCAAGATCCAACAGCTGAAAATACCAGAAAACAGCAACTCACAATCCAATTGGTCCAGTATAGTCCAAAATCCCACCTGGGTACAACATAGGGCTACACTTATACACAATTTCCAAAAATCTGCCCAAAAAACACATGCTGAATTTTCAGCTGCAAAGAAGCCAATATTTCACCTGCTGAAAGTGCTCAATAAATTCCAAATAAAATATCCCTGCGTTCTACGCGTCGATAGCTTCGAAACAAGTACCTGCACGCCCAAATCGGAGTCGCGTAGGCCAAGATATAAATTCCACAATACGGGCACGCGAAAACATACAACCACATAACTGTAAAATCTTGCACAGATAAAAAGGAAGATGAATACCTCCCGGAAGCACTCAAGAAATTCCAAAAAAAAATACCACGATGATCCTCGCGTCGAGTAGATGAAAAAAGTCTACAAGAGCGTCTCAATCCGATGCCCGGTTGCGGAGATAAAATTCCATCAATCTGCTGCCCTCAAAAATCCACACAGCAAACAAGGTCCTCAGAGAGCAAGGTGGAACTCCTCGAAAAATGCGAAACCAGAAATGTGCGAGAAACAAAAATCGTAGCCTCACCTGTTGCGAATCGAACGGCGAAAAAATCGCTCAAAAATATGGTCGGAGTAGGCCGGGGGAGCTCGTGCACCAAAGAGCAACGGAAGAAACACCGAAGAAAGTGCGTCGCGCCGCGCCAAGAAAATGAGAATCTCGAAAAGCGTGCCCCCAAAAATCCCCAAACTCTGCAGATGAAAGATTCACTGCGTCAGGAACAACTTTGGTGAGGGACTCTTGCCGGTTTGAAGCTCGGAAATGCCAAAAAGAAGCAAAAGAACGCGGCTCGGGCTTACATAGGCCGCTGAAAAACAATTGGAGAAATCCCCAACAAGTCCCCACTTTCGGGCGCCCGAATCCGGGCGCAAGGGCGGTTTACTGTAGCCACCCGGAAATTCCTGGTGCGGCCACGTCACCCGCACAGCAAACAGCTGTGTGGGGCGCGCCGGGAGTGACCACGTGGCACTCCCGGTGACCGACACGTGTCCCGCACAGCAAACAGCTGTGCGGGGCGCGTGTGGTGCCGCCGCGTGGCACCTACCCGGTAAAACGGGTAGGTGGCGCCCGCCAGTGGCAGGGCGACACGTGGCCCTGCCACTGTCGCGGTCACACGTGCGGGCAGGCGCCGCCTGACGGCCTGCCACGCACGCGCCCCGAGGCGCCCCCCCGCGACCCAGTGCGCCGCGCCTCGTGAGCCCGCGAGTAGCATGCCGACACATGTCCCCTGCACCCGGTCCACGCACCCTACTTCGGGTTCCGTGGACCGCGCCGCGTGCACCGACCAACCGGGGACTGCCACGCATCCTCCCGCCTTGGTCTATGCACCGCCGCGCCAATCTGTAGACCGCGCATCACGAGCCCGCCAATCAGGCGGCGCCACGTGTCCATGCGCCGGGTCCGTGCACCCGGCCGCGCCCCTCAGTGGACCGAGCGTTGCGGACCGGCCCAATCACAAGCTGCCACGTGGCAGCCGGCGGTCCACGGCCCCTCCCATGCACCGAAATTCAGCGAAAACTTCCGGGAGTCCGTTTTTGGGCATCCGGACTCAGAATCAAACAAGCAAATAGCCGTTTTCAAGCATTTTTCCGTGCTGAATCCAAATCCAACCTCTGTTTGGCCCAAAACCATTTCAAAAGTTCGGCAAATGCAGCTGAAGGCTAATCCAGCTGTGGATATCACACAGGGTCCATCTGTGGCATCCTTTTGATGCACTATGGGCCAGACACACCAACACTAGGTGTTCTACACCACGGTTCATGGGAGAAGCTACTCGGGGATCGGGGACACCACATCCTCCCCCACTAATAGAAAGTTTCGTCCCCGAAACTAAAACACACCACAACAACAAAACTAAAACAATCAAAGAACGCAAACACTAAACTAGCAAGAAAGGTACGGCTCCACCAGCAGGAAAGTCATCAACCCGACGGCCCATACCGTACCTGTAGAAACCCGACCACGTCGGACAACTAAACCGACGGGTCGCATCGCTCGCACCTCGGCGCCTCAAACCCCACAACTAATAAGGGGCCCCCACTACGTCACCTCGTGGGTATACACGGGTCATAGACCACTTTTCCGGAAAAGCGCACCCTTTGCGGTGGCCAAACCGCGGGTGCGCGTGCTGCAGCCTCGAGCCAAGTAACCATAACCACCATCATGTTAGCATCATAATATATAACAAGAGTAATACGGCAACATGTATAATTAAACGTAAAACAGTAACATGTGTGATCGAAGGTAACCCGCTAACATGCATACTCAACAATAAATACCACAAAGAACACCATGTTAGCACAATTAGATATTTATTTTAAACAAGATACAATTGCCGAAAACCCGACACCGAATCCCAAAACAGAACCCACAATAATGAACCAAGTACCCAAGACGATCCCAACCATAATGAACCAAGTACCCAAAACGAACCCAACCATAATGAACCAAGTACCCAAAACGTAACCAACAATAATGAGCCGAGTACACACCACGCGATAATCATGACAGTAACGAAAATGGGCATAAAGGGGTTCTAAGGATGTACCCACCTGAAACGCGAAGAAGGAGGTGTGCAGAAAACTCCAGTTAAAAACACTCCCACCTTGTGCCCGGAAAGAACTACAGTGAGAAGTATCATTAATAACATCGTCGCGGTCAAAGACAATCAAAAACGGGACGAAACGGGCCAAAAACGGAGCTTCTAGGCCGTTTTCCTGAAGACAGGTGCACGGATCCAGGCGTGGACCGGGTCCACGACGGCGGACGGCATCGGCGTAGACCAGGCGCACGCCGCAGCAGTAGACCGCTGCGGCATGGGCCGGGCCGCGCACGAGCCGAGGCGCGCACCGGGTTCACGCCTTTAGGGCAACGGGGTGTGCACCGGGTGCACGCCTCAGCGGTGGGCCGCGCGGCCTGGCGCACGCGTTCGTGCGCCGGGTCCGCGGCCCCGGGCCCGAAAGCCGTGCGCCGGGTGCACGACGGGTCCCGTGGACCGCGCGGCCTGGCGCACGCGTTCGTGCGCCGGGTCCGCGGCCCCGGGCTCGGAAGCCGTGCGCCGGGTGCACGACGGGTCCCGTGGACCGCGGCACAGCCTGGCCGTACCCTGTGAACAGTGCCGCCCCCTTTTTGCCCCCCCGCGGCTCCGATTGCGACCCCGCGACCCCGGCGACTGCGGCGGCGACCCCGTGGACACGGTGACGGCGGCGGCGGCCTCCCGTTTAACCACGGCGGCGACGGCCTCCCGTTTGGTCCCCAAGATCGCCTCACACGCGGCACGAGACGAAGGAAATCCCACCCCGATAATTCAAAGGATTTCCCTCCCCTTGCCCGGAACAAGAAACGACACAAGACCGAACCAAGAAACGAAACAAGAAAGCGAAAGCACGGCTCACCTTGTTTCGTCGGCACCGGGCGAAGGAGAGGGATCGTCCTTTTCGCGTTCGTCGGATCTTGCGGGGAGGCGATCAATCTCCTCCTTCTCCTCGTCAAGATTCCGGCTCTCGCGTCGCCTCGGTAGAGGTGGGAAAAGCTGGGAAAAATTACGCGTACGAGTGGGAGGGGAAAAGGGAGGAAGGGGAACCCTAAATCCCCAAAGGAGTTAAAATCAGTCGTTTGGGTGCGGTCGGCGGGGGAATTGATTCCTAAATCCCTAAACCACAAAAGGGATTGGGTGAAGCAAGGAGCGGGGAAAGGAAGGGCAAGTTCAAAATACAAAGGGGGAACCCAGTTCGAGCACTAACCTGGCCCGATTCGCCTCGAGAACCGTGTAAGTCGCCTGGCCAGCGGTAAAACTTCCGGAATTTATTTCGGGGGTTTCCGGAGTCGGAATCCAAAACCGATCGCGCCGCCGGTCTTCGTTTCGCGAGCTCTATCGCCTAAAAATATCCACAAGCCCCGATGATCAGCCCAAAAATTCTCGAATTCCCAACCCCCCCTTAACGACTGAAAATATTCAATTAGGACCAATAACAGAGAAACCGAAGGGTCGAGGTGCTACCAAATAAATAACAAAAACCCAAAAACATAAAAGATGAGAAGTCCGATCACAGAAGGATCCCGTCCGATCACCTCGAAAAGCGTGCCGGCCACTTAGCACGGATTCCGATGCACCACTCAAAGGCAAACGCTTTGACCCCCATTCCGGGAGATCCGTAGTTCGGAATCCGAATCCGTTTGCTTTGCCATCCTCCGTTTTCCGAGCTTAACCGCAGAAAAATACTCGCGGTCCAGGCCAGTTCTTTGCAGAAAACACAGTGAAAAGTTTTCCTAACAATCCCGTCATAAAAAGAAGGTATACAAAGGCATTGAAACGCCAGGACTCTACAGGGATTGCTTGGAACCAACCAATGTCAAATCTGGAACAAAGTGGAGCACAGGTTAAAACAACTTCCCAGAGGAGCCCCGGACCAGGTCTGCCCCACGGCCGGCGTCCAGAGGCGGCGGCGGCCGGAAAAACACAATAATATAAATCTCTAATTAACAAGGTTGGCCAACTCAAAACACAGAGATTCTTGGGCTCAACTGAAATGATAGGAACTCTCTAAAAGGTGTTTAGGGCTCACCCGAGTCAGTGGCCGGAGCCAGGAAGCGGCGGCGGCAGCCGGAGGTGATGCACGGGCCGTGAAGGGTGCAACTACAGAACAAAAGATCCCCACGAGGTTGGGGGATCATCGGGTGAGGATCGGACCCGATCGGACGTGCCCTAGATCCGGTCTTCTTCTCCCATTGGCCGATCTTCGCCGCCCGGCGCCGCCGCTCACCCGCGCCGCCGGCCGTCGCCACCAGAAGCTTCCTGCCACCGAGTGGGACCTCCTGGTCCAAGTTGCGCCGACCCAGAGGCACTCGGCCGGATTCCGCCATTAGAGCACTCCAACTCCGGCGAACTTGAAAATGCTATAGCCTGAGTTGTTCTAGGATGGGTGACCCCCTGGGAAGTGGGGCGTCACACACTCCCTAAAACATATTGACTAGATAGCATTATCTAATTTATTTGAGATTTCAAACATCTATCGATCTTTGTGTTTCATTTTCTTTGCTTAATTGATGATTTGATAAATTCATTACTCATAAGATCGTGATTGATGTTTAGAACTTGCTCAACTTTAGAGGATATAACTTTTATAAATTTTCGTTTCATTATTTGAGTATTAATGATAGATTTAGCATAATCTATTTCTTTTGATGTGAAACGATACTTTTTGTTTAAAGTTGATATGCAAAGAATGCTTACATACTTTTTCTGGATTTTCTGGAATTTTTACAAATTTTTTTGAAGAAAAAGTTGCAGGCAGTCCGGACTGGATTGTTCAGTCCGCATCCCGAACGATGGGATTTCCTGCGCCAAGCCGATCCGGACTGAAATCCTGACCTGATCCGGACCGCGGCTAGGTTTTAATAGAAATGAAGGGTTTTTCGAATTCTATTCTCTCTAAACTTTTGTTTCTAGCTTCCTAGAGTTTCTTTCTCTAGAATCAAGGAGATTTGGATCTTTTGCAACTAGTTTTCACTCGATCCAAGTAAGTTTTTATGATCAAAACTCTTGTTTTCACTGTTTTTGCTTATGTTTATCAAAACGTGAGAGAATTCATACTATGATTTCATTTTTGCACGATCTTTTATCAAATTTCTTTTGAAATAAGAACTCTGGACACCTTAGATTTGTTTCTATGCCTTGTATTCATTTGATTAACGGATTTTTGGGCTTCGATTTCTAAGAATTCGGTTTTGAGGCAAATTTTAGAAATTTTTGAAAATCATAGGATTGATCTATTTTTAAATTTCTTTTTGCAAATCTATCTTGATTCCTAGTCTCTATACATGATAAAGATTGTTTGGGTATGACTTTTCAAATTTTTGAAATTAAACAATTTTTTTCATATTTTTGAGTTCTTGCTCACATGTTGATCTTTGAAAATTTTTCAAATGGCATTTGCTTGGTTGATTATATTCATCTCAGCAATGGTCAGCACTCACGTGACCAACAAACTTAAGAGAGCAAGAAAGACTCAAACCGAGGGACAGTTAGTTTCTTTGGACGAATCAGAAACTGAGTCCAAGGAGTGGGAGCAGTTGATTGAAGCTGCAGCAAAGGCATCTTCTGCATCAAAGGGCAAAGCCCCAGTTGTGACGCCCCACTTCCCAGGGGGTCACCCATCCTAGAACTACTCTAGCTCTAGCACGCTTAACTCTCATGTCCCTCTTGGATCTTGCTACCATCCAAAATGCTATAGCCGGGTTAGAGATTTAGTCCTATTATATCATTTATATAGAGGACTAATTCAAATTCCGGGGGTGTCACATTCTTCCCCCCTTTAAGCCCTGACGTCCACGTCAGGCTCAAGCACACTCACAAGCACCAGGCGATGTGAGACTCGTCTCGCTAGCCTTAGCCGACCTTGTGGGGAGCTGCACTCCACCTACAACGGTCATTAGCCGGGGAGCCTCGCTCTACCCGCTATATAACCCTGGCTCAGCCGAGACTCATCTCACATTTCCGGCTGGTGAATGGCTCTGATACCAACTGTGACGCCCCACTTCCCAGGGGGTCACCCATCCTAGAACTACTCTAGCTCTAGCACGCTTAACTCTTATGTTCCTCTTGGATCTTGCTACCATCCAAAATGCTATAGCCGGGTTAGAGATTTAGTCCTATTATATCATTTATATAGAGGACTAATTCAAATTCCGGGGGTGTCACACCAGTTTCAACGAAGGCGAAGACTACGCCTACTGCCGCCGAGAAAGAAAAAGCTCCCATGCAATCTGTCACGCCCCGAGCCCGCCAATTTGGTCAGTTTGGGCACGCCAATAGACCCGCCAATCGGGCACGACCTCTCGCTACCCGAAAGGAACGGTAACATCCATCTCGAATCAAAACAATGCGTATGATGAGATATAATATCAGAGTAAGATCACTACTAATTTAAAACTTTCATTCAATAAACAAATAGTTTAAGCAGATATGAAAGCATGATAAGAATGACCCATAATAACTTTATTACATTTTACATCTCTCAACTCATAATTAAATAATATTACAATTCTTTTCCTCATAATACATGGTTCACTCGAACATAAAAGAAGGGTACCTCTGCTAGACCCTCTAGGTCTCTATGCTGCTGGGTTCTTGCCCCTGTTGTCCGTCTCGACCGCTGTATCCGTACCTGGAAAAATGGTCACCCGCGGGTGTGAGAACTACTTAAAGTGTGATGACCTGGATCTCTGCAGAGCTGTGGTAGAGTCATTGGTGACTTCTGAGGAGCCTGTACTGTGTTTTGGAAGTGTTTGTGCATAATTGGACACAAGTGTTGGACCTCGAGCTTAAATGGATCACATGGGTGATCGGTTGACTCCGTCGGATCCTTGGGAGTGGTTTTGCGCGAAACGGATATTAAAATTGGACTCAGCGCGAAATTTGGGCTAAGAACACCTTTCCGGGAGCATTTGGCAATTTTCGGAGTTAGAATTTGGCAAAATGGAAATCAAATTCGGATTCAGCGCGCGAAAACGGTCAAAATGGACTACCTACTTGATATTTTGCGCAACCGGTTACTGTTCATGCCGGAACAGTGATTCCGGCGGCCGGCGGGCAGCGGCGGCGGCGGCGGGCAGCGGCGGACGGGCTCGGGCAAGCGGCGGAGCGGCCGCGGGCAGCGCGCGGGCAGGCGCGCGGGCGCGCGGGCAGGTGCGCAGTCCACGGGCCGGCGTGCACCAGGGGCAGGACACGAGGCATGTTGAGATTGGTCGGTGCAGTGGACTTGGACCACGGAGCAGGCGGGCGCGGTGCATGGACCGGCGGGACACGTGTCTGATTGTGGTTGGCGGGCTCATGAAAGCTGGGTCCATGGAGGTGCACCGGGGTTGCCTCGGGTTGCGTGCCTGGCAGGGGGCGCAGGCGGCGAGCGCAGGCGCACGTGGGCGCGGCGTCAGGCGCGTTGACGCGCGGTTCCGCGCGTGGGCCGCCACGTGTCGACCTCCGTGTGGGCCACACGGCGGGGCGTGAGCGGGGGGTTTGGCTGTCCGCTGTTGCGGGGGAGACGTGGAGGCCCGAGGGAGATTCGGGCCCACACAGTGTTGGGCCGGGCCCTGTTACGGAATTTGAGTTGGCGTATTTCGTGGAAAGTATTAAGTCTTGAAGATTGAAGATGAAAGAAGTTTGGATCATATACCTCAATCTCAAGAAAAAAGAATTCAAAAGGATCAGGTATGTTTAACTAAAGATTTTTGGTGATCCGAATACTTCTTGTAGTGTAGAAACACTTGGAAGAATTTTTTTATTGCATAAAAATCAAAAACTGGACATGGGACATGTTCAGGATCCGGATCAGACTTTCCAATCCGGATCCCGAAGGGTGTTCGTTCATACACTGGTTCAATCCGGATCACAGCATCCTTTGATCCGGATCCCGAACACTAGTTTTACCTTTGTATTTGAACGATCCGGATCAGGCTTTGCAATCCGGATCCCGAACGTTGGTGTTTGGTGAAACTGTATGAACGATCCGGATCAGGAACTTCGATCCGGATCCCGAACCCTTGTTTTTCTGGAAACCGTCTTTCTTGCTACTGCAATCCGGATCGCCGAAATCCGATCCGGATCGCCGTCCGTAAAATTTCCAGAAAAGGCAAGTTTTTGATCCTTATCTTCTTCCAATGGTCTCTAACCTATAAATAGACCCTTTATTCATTTTCTAGGGTAATCCGAACATAATAGAAAAATACGACCGAAAGAGAAAAATCCACATATAGAGAAGAAAGGAAATCAATAGATTTAATTCTATGTTTCTTCATCTATATTGATTGATTTGATTCTAGGTTTTCCAAACTCAGATTTTGAGTAGAATCAAATCAATGAATACTTAGATGGTATTTCCGATCTATTTCTAATCTAAGTATTCGGCGGATCATCACCACCCAAAAAACAACGATTTACCCTAAATCGGCGCGTGGACTCGCGTGGCCTTGTGGATTCAAGGTGCAACCGCTCTCGTGGATTCGGAGCGAGGTACATTCGTGGATTCGAAGCGTACTACTGGGTGAAGACCGTGGATTCGGTCGGACGTCGTGGACTCGACGTTGGACGCTGAGGATTCGGCGTTGGGCGCAGATCGTGGATTCGAGAAGCGTCGTGGAGCGAGCGGAGAAGATCTACTAGGAGCGTATGGTAAAAGGTTGAGTCGTCTGTGAGTACGTTATATCACCTTGTACGTGTGTTAATTCTAGTGGATTTCACCGTGTTATCGGTCCCGTGGTTTTTTACTCCGGTTTGGAGTTTTTCCACGTAAAAATCTTGCGTGTTCATTTATTTTTCCGCATTGGGTTTTATTGCGCAATGATTTTTTGAGTGTTTATTGTTTACACCTATTCACCCCCCTCTAGGTGTTTTTTCCCCTATTTAGATCCATATTAGTATAACCCAACAAGTGGTATCAGAGCGGGAATAGGGTTGTAAACAATGGTTGAAGGTGGAAACATCAATCGACCCCCTTTCTTTGATGGAACAAATTATGCGTACTGGAAAGTACGGATGAAAGCCTTTTTAATTTCCATCGACGAAAGGGTGTGGCAATCAATTGAATTAGGATGGTCTAATCCAACTGAAATTATTTCTGATGTTCGCACCTTAAAACCTAGGTCGAAATGGACCAAGGAAGAGATAGATTCATCTTCTTACAATGGCAAAGGAATTAATGCTCTATTTAATGCTTTGTCACAAACAGAGTTCTCTCGCGTCTCGGCATGTGAGACTGCGAAAGAAATCTGGGATGTTCTTCAAGTTACGCATGAGGGAACTAACCTTGTGAAGATTCAGAAACTGCAAATGCTTACGAGCAAGTTTGACTCTATTTCTATGGCAGAAAATGAATCTTTCACAGACTATTACACACGATTGCAAGACATCGTAAACTCATGTGCTAACTTGGGAGAGAAGATTCCAGAATTTAAAGTTGTAAGAAAGATTTTAAGAACTCTTCCTGAACGATTTCGCCCGAAGGTCGCAGCCATTGAAACAATTAAACACCCGGACGAAATGCGTGTAGAAGAATTAGTTGGTGCATTACAAACTTATGAAATGACATTTCCTACTAACTATTCTTCTGGAAAGGCATCCTCTTCTAAGTCTTCAGGTTATGCATTGAAAACAACAAAGGAAGAAGACGCGGATTCATCCTCCTCGGACGATGACGAGAACCTATCTATGGAGGACTTTGAGAAGCAGCTCGCTCTCTTGACAAGGAAGTTTCGCCGCAACTTTCGAAGGGGTAATCCAAGCAAAACTCCATCCTTCGGAAAGTCAAAGAAAGGCAAGGGTTCGTCAAGCTACAAGTCAAGAAAGCAAGAGAACTTCTCAAAGGATAAGAAAAGTTCAGAGGGACAAGTACAGTGCTTCAAATGTCGAGGCTACGGCCACATTGCAACGGAGTGTCCCAACAAGAATCCGGCAAAGAAGAAGGCGATGCAAGTCGTCACTTGGGATGACAACTCAACGTCAAATGAGTCATCGTCAAGTGATGAAGAAGACAACGCGACGGCATTCCACGCGTCCACATCTTCACCCTTCATGTGCTTGATGGCAAGTACCTCCGATTCCTTGTCCAACTCCTCCCATGTTGAAAAGAACGCTACGGACAACGAATCGAGCAATTCTGAAGGTGAAGATTTTGCTCTTGCCTACCATAAGCTTTTGAGGGATTCAAAGAAACTGGCAAAGCAAAACCGGAGTTTGAGAGGGAGATTGCAGGATCTCGAAGAAGAAGCAAAAAGGGCATCTTCTCTCTCAAACGCTCTTGAAGTGGAAAGGGATAATCTAGCCAAAGCAAATGTTTCCCTTCAAGAGAAAAATGAGCTTTTTGAGAAAGAACATGAGAATTGGTGGATAAAGCGAATTATTTCTCAAAGCTCTACGGCGAGGCTCAACAGGATAAAATGGAAATGACAAAGACCATTCTCCAACTAAAGGACGATTTAAAGCGATTCTCTTCAGGAAGGAGTAAGTTGGATAGGCTTCTTGGTCTTGGTCAAACAAATCGGTTCGGCCTCGGATACACTCAAACTGGAGACAGTCCAAGTTCGAGTGGGACAGTATTTGTGCCTCAGTCGGTATCTCCTCCTCCGACACCGGAATTCACGACAAGCAACGACAACAAGCCTACTTCATCCTCCTCGGGATCGTCAAGAACTAAGGTATGTTTTCGTTGTGGCATTTCAGGGCACATAAGGAGAAATTGCAAGACGGGAGCCAAACGCTCACCTCAAGCACCTCTTGCAATGACTACCACAAAGGTGATTCCTCAGAAATCAATTGCAAATCAATTGAAGGAAAAGAGCCTTGGTAGTTCACCGCGCAAGACGACTTCATCAAGGAGCAGCAATCGATCTAACAAGACGCTTTCACCTAGGAGAATAACTTCACGACCATTACCGACGCATTCCAAAAAGGTTTGGGTGCGCAAAGGTGAAATTTTTCCTTGTCTTGTTACTAATATTTCCTTGCATGCATATGATAGTTCGTCTTGGTATCTGGATAGCGGGTGTTCCCGTCACATGACCGGTGACAAAAACTGTTTTCAAACCTTTGAGAAAATCTCCGGAGGACTTGTTGTTTTCGGAGACGGTCGGTCTTCCAAGATTGTTGGAAAAGGAACTATCGCTATTCCGGATGGCCCGGTTCTAAATAATGTGTTATTTGTTAATGGCCTTAAGACTAACCTCATAAGCATAAGTCAACTTTGTGACAATGGTTATTCAGTTAATTTTTCATCTGATGAATGTACTGTAACTGACAAGAACCATGTTTTCTTTTTAAAAGGGGTTAGATCAGAAAACAATTGTTATGTAGTTCCTCATAAAATTTCTGAAAAATGTAACCTAGCTTCTTTGAAAAATGAAACTCTTTGGCATGAAAGGCTAGGTCACATAAACTTTAAGGAACTTGCTAGAATTTCAAACAAAGATGTGGTCAAGGGGGTTCCTAAACTTTCTTTTGAACAAAACATTGTGTGTGGCGGTTGCCAAAAGGGAAAACAGTCAAGGACTGCACACAAGAACTTGAACCACATTGGTACAAAACGGCCTTTGGAACTTTTGCACATGGATTTAATGGGGCCAACTCGTCAACCATCTTTGGGAGGTAAATGGTATATTTTCTTATTGGTTGATGATTTCTCTAGATATTCTTGGGTAGCATTTTTAAAAGAGAAAGCTGATACTTTTGATTCTTTTCACGAGATTTGCCATCGTATTATGATTGAAAAGAATGAAAAGATTACTCGTGTTAGAAGTGATAGAGGTGGAGAATTCATAAATTCAAAATTCATTGATTTTTGCACTTCAAACGGCATTAAACATGAATTCTCAGCACCCTATACACCTCAACAGAATGGTGTAGTCGAGCGCAAAAACAGGGTCGTACAGGAGATGGCACGTGTTATGCTTCATAGCCGGAACCTACCGTTATATTTTTGGGCTGAAGCGGTGAACACTGCTGTCTATGTAATTAATCGAGTTTATTCGCGCCCGGGGACTTTAAATACACCATATGAACTATGGTTTTGTAGAAAACCGAACATCAAATATTTTCGTATCTTTGGGAGTCGGTGTTTTATTTTACGTGACCGCGAAAATCTTGGAAAATTTGACTCTCGAAGTGACGAAGGGATTTTCTTAGGTTATTCTACAAACAGTAGAGCATATCGAGTTTTTAACTTAGAATCTAAGACGATCGTAGAATCGATAAATGTTAAAGTAGATGAAGCTTTTCACTTTGCATCTGAAAAATCTACCCTCGATATCTCTCTTGATGATGATACACCTGCTAATGCATCTTCTTCTAACAATTCTTTCGATAATAATGATGCATCTAACGGTTCTTCAAGTTTATCTGATGTGCAGGAATCATCTCAAGTACCTCCGACTACTCCAAATGTTACGGAATTTGAGTTGGCGTATTTCGTGAATAGTTTAAGTCTTGAAGATTGAAGATGAAGAAACTTTGGATCATATACCTCAATCTCAAGAAAGAAGAATTCAAAAGGATCAGGTACGTTTAACTAAATAATTTTGATGATCCGAATACTTCTTATAGTGTAGAAACACCTGGAAGAGGTTTTAATTGCATATTCATCAAAAACTGGACATGGGACATGTTCAGGATCCGGATCATGTCGTTTCAATCCGGATCCCGAAGGGTGTTCGTTCATACACTGGTTCAATCCGGATCATGGCATTTGATGATCCGGATCCCGAACATGAGTTTTACCTGTTGGCTTGAACGATCCGGATCGTGGAATCTCAATCCGGATCCCGAACACATTTTCTGGTAAAACTGTATGAACGATCCGGATCGTAGATTATGATCCGGATCCCGAACAGGCGGTTTTCTGGAAATTGCTCTCTACGCGTCTGCGATCCGGATCGTGACTTGCGCAATCCGGATCGCCGTCGGTAAAACTTTCCAGAAAAGTTTGTTTTTGATCCGAATATTCTTCCTAGGGTTTCTAACCTATAAATAGCCCTTCCTTTCATTTCTAGGGCATCCACAATCGGAAAAAGAGCCGTCATTTTCAAATATCATTTTATACGGCCTTAGATCCACATATAGAGAAGAACGGAAATCATTAGATCTATTTAATGGTTCTTCATCTATATTGATTAGTTTGATTCTAGGTTTTCATACTCACATCTTGAGTTGAATCAAACTAATGAATACTTAGATGGTATTTCCGATCTACTCTTGATCTAAGTATTCGGCGGATCATCACCACCCAAACAAACAACGATTTACCCCAAAATCGGCGCGTGGACTCGCGTGGCCTTGTGGATTCAAGGTGTTATCGCTCTCGTGGATTCGGAGCGAGGTGCGTTCGTGGATTCGAAGCGTACCATTGGGTGAAGACCGTGGATTCGGTCGGACGTCGTGGACTCGACGTTGGACGCTGTGGATTCAGCGTTGGGCGCGGATCGTGGATTCGAGAAGCGTCGTGGAGCGAGCGGAGAAGATCTACTAGGAGCGTATGGTAAAAGGTTGAGTCGTCTGTGAGTACGTTATATCACCTTGTACGTGTGTTAACTCTAGTGGATTTCGCCGTGTTATCGGTCCCGTGGTTTTTTACTCCGGTTTGGAGTTTTCCACGTAAAAATCTTGTGTGTTCTTTTATTTTTCCGCATTGGGTTTTATCGCACAATGATTTTTTGAGTGTTTATTGTTTACACCTATTCACCCCCCTCTAGGTGTTTTTTCCCCTATTTAGATCCTTATTAACCTAAACCCAACAAGTGGTATCAGAGCGGGAATAGGGTTGTAAACAATGGTTGAAGGTGGAAACATCAATCGACCCCCTTTCTTTGATGGAACTAATTATGCGTACTGGAAAGTACGGATGAAAGCTTTCTTAATTTCCATCGACGAAAGGGTGTGGCAATCAATTGAATTAGGATGGTCTAATCCAACTGAAATTTTAGATGATGTTCGCACCTTAAAACCTAGGTCGAAATGGACCAAGGAAGAGATAGACTTATCTTCTTACAATGGCAAAGGGATTAATGCTCTATTTAATGCTTTGTCACAAACTGAGTTCTCTCGCGTCTCGGCATGTGAGACTGCGAAAGAAATCTGGGATGTTCTTCAAGTTACGCATGAGGGAACTAACCTAGTGAAGATTCAGAAACTGCAAATGCTTACGAGCAAGTTTGACTCTATCTCTATGGCAGAGAATGAATCCTTCACTGACTATTACACACGATTGCAAGACATCGTGAACTCATGTGCTAACTTGGGAGAGAAGATTCCAGAATTTAAAGTTGTAAGAAAAATTCTAAGAACTCTTCCTGAACGATTTCGCCCGAAGGTCGCAGCCATTGAAACAATTAAACACCCGGACGAAATGCGTGTAGAAGAATTAGTAGGTGCTTTACAAACTTATGAAATGACTTTTCCTACTAACTATTCTTCTGGAAAGGCATCCTCTTCTAAGTCTTCAGGTTACGCATTGAAATCAACTAAAGAAGAAGACGCGGATTCATCCTCCTCGGACGACGACGAGAACATTTCTATGGAGGACTTTGAGAAGCAGCTCGCTCTCTTGACAAGGAAGTTTCGCCGCAACTTTCGAAGGGGAAATTCAAGCAAAACTCCATCCTTCGGAAAGTCGAAGAAAGGCAAGGGATTTCAAGCTACAAGTCAAGAAGCAAGAGAACTTCTCAAAGGATAAGAAAAGTTCTGAGGGACAAGTTCAGTGTTTCAAATGTCGAGGCTACGGCCACATAGCAACGGAATGTCCCAACAAGAATCCGGCTAAGAAGAAAGCGATGCAAGTCGTTACTTGGGATGACAACTCCACGTCAAATGAGTCATCGTCAAGTGATGAAGAAGACAACGCGACAGCTTTCCACGCGTCCACCAAACCTTCATCCTTCATGTGCTTAATGGCAAGTACATCCGACTCACTGTCCAACTCCACTGTGGAAAAGATTGCAACGGACGATGAGTCAGATGATTCGGAAGGTGAAGATTTTGTTTTAGCCTACCATCAACTTTTGAGGGATTCAAAGAAACTGGCTAAACAAAACAAGGGGTTGAAAGAGAGATTACAGGATCTTGAAGATGAAGTAAAAAGAGTAACCTCTATCTCAACCGATCTTGAAGTGGAAAGGGACAATCTGATTAAGACAAATGTTTCCCTTCAAGAGTCCAATGAGCATTTCGAGAAGAGTTATGTAGACATGGTGAACAAAGCGAATTACTTCTTGAAGCTCTACGGCGAGGCCCGACAGGAAAAATTGAAATGACAGAGACCATACGCCAACTAAAGGATGACTTACAGAGATTTTCTTCTGGAAGGAGTAAGTTGGACAGACTTCTTGGTCTCGGTCAAAGAAACAAGTTCGGCCTCGGATACACTCAAACTGGAGACATTCCAAGTTCGAGTGGTACGGTATTTGTGCCTCAGTCGGTATCTCCTCCTCCGACACCGGTGTTCACGCCAAGCAACGACAACGAACCTACTACATCATCTTCGGAATCGACAAGAACCAAGGTATGTTTTCGTTGTGGCATTTCAGGGCACATCAGAAGAAACTGCAAGACTGGAGCCAAACGCACACCTCAAGCACATCTTGCAATGACTACCAAAAGGGCTATTCCTCGGAAAACCACTCCAACCAAATTGAAGGAAAAGAGCCTTGGTAGTACACCGCTCAAGACGACATCATCAAGGAGCAGCAATTCTTCAAGCAAGACGCTCTCACCTAGGAAATCAACTTCACGAGCATTACCGACGCATACCAAAAAGGTTTGGGTGCGCAAAGGTGAAATCTTTCCCTGTCTTGCTACCAATGTTTCCTTGCATGCATATGATAGTTCGTCTTGGTACCTGGATAGCGGGTGTTCCCGTCATATGACCGGCGATAAAAACTGTTTTCAAACTTTTGAGAAAAACTCCGGAGGACTTGTTGTTTTCGGAGATGGTCGGTCTTCCAAAATTGTTGGAAAGGGAACGGTAGCTATTCCAGATGGCCCGGTTCTAGATAATGTGTTATTTGTTCATGGCCTTAAGACTAACCTCATAAGCATAAGTCAACTGTGTGATAGTGGTTATTCAGTTAATTTTTCATCTGATAAATGCACTGTAACTGACTTGAACCATGCTTTCTTTTTAAAGGGGGTTAGATCAGAAAACAATTGTTATGTAGTTCCTTCTAAAATTTCTGAAAAATGTAACCTAGCATCTTTGAAAAATGAAACACTTTGGCATGAAAGGCTAGGTCACATAAACTTTAAGGAACTTGCTAGAATTTCAAATAAAGATGTGGTCAAGGGGGTTCCGAAACTTTCTTTTGAACAAAACCTTGTGTGTGGCGGTTGCCAAAAGGGAAAACAGTCTAGGACTGCACACAAGAATTTGAACCACATAGGTACAAAACGGCCTTTGGAACTTTTGCATATGGACTTAATGGGGCCAACTCGTCAACCATCTCTGGGAGGTAAATGGTATATTTTCTTGTTGGTTGATGACTTTTCTAGATATACTTGGGTAGCCTTTCTAAAAGAAAAAGCTGATACCTTTGATTCTTTTCTCGAAATCTGCAATCGTATTATGATAGAAAAGAATGAAAGGATTACTCGAGTTAGGAGTGATAGAGGTGGTGAATTCATAAATTCCAAATTCATTGATTTTTGTTTCTAATGGCATTAAACATGAATTCTCCGCACCTTACACACCTCAACAAAATGGTGTAGTCGAGCGCAAAAACAGGGTCGTACAGGAGATGGCTCGTGTTATGCTTCATAGCCGGAACCTTCCTTTATACTTTTGGGCTGAAGCGGTGAACACGGCTGTCTATGTTATCAATCGAGTGTACTTGCGCCCGGGGACTTTTAATACACCATATGAACTTTGGTTTTGTAGAAAACCTAACATCAAATATTTTCGCATTTTGGGAGTCGGTGTTTTATTTTACGTGATCGTGAAAATCTTGGAAAATTTGACTCTCGAAGTGACGAAGGGATTTTCTTAGGTTATTCTACAAACAGCAGAGCATATCGAGTTTTTAACTTAGAATCTAAGACGATCGTAGAATCGATAAATGTTAAGGTAGATGAAGCTTTTCACTTTGAATCTGAAAAATCTACCCTCGATATCTCTCTTGATGATGATACACCTGCTAATGCATCTTCTTCTAACAATTCTTTCGATAATAATGTTGA
Organism: Tillandsia fasciculata; assembly: GCA_029168755.2. Taxonomy (NCBI): domain Eukaryota; kingdom Viridiplantae; phylum Streptophyta; class Magnoliopsida; order Poales; family Bromeliaceae; genus Tillandsia; species Tillandsia fasciculata. The sequence continues at coordinate 107,221 of JAQOTM010000535.1, forward strand.
TGCATCTAACGGTTCTTCAAGCTCATCTGATGTGCAGGAATCATCTCGTGTACCTCCGCCTACTCCTCTACCTCAAACGTTACGCATCTCCAAGGATCACCCTGAATCGAACATAATTGGAGATCCACAAGAAGGAGTTAGAACACGGAGACAATTGGTTTGCGGATTTGCATGCTATGTATCTCAAATCGAACCAAGGAATGTTGATGAAGCTCTCCAAGATGATTATTGGATTAAAGCAATGCAGGAAGAGCTCCATCAATTCGAGCGAAACAAAGTCTGGGAACTGACGAAGCCTCCGAAGCAACACAATGTGATAGGTACCAAATGGATCTTCAAGAACAAGAAAAACGAAGAAGGTACTATCATCAGGAACAAAGCAAGGTTAGTTGCTCAAGGCTATTCTCAAGTAGAAGGTATAGACTTTGATGAAACCTTCGCCCCTGTAGCTAGACTCGAGTCCATTCGTATACTGTTTGCGATTGCTTGTCATTTTAAAATCAAATTATTTCAAATGGACGTTAAGAGCGCCTTTTTAAATGGATTTTTAAATGAGGAAGTTTATGTAGCTCAACCGAAAGGTTTTGTGGATCATAAACTACCTAACCATGTTTTTCGACTGAAAAAGGCTCTTTACGGTCTGAAACAAGCACCGCGAGCATGGTACGAAAGGTTGACAAAGCACCTTTTGGAAAAGGGCTACACTCGAGGGGGAGCTGACAGGACTCTCTTTGTGAAGCATTATCAAAACAATTTCATAGTTGCTCAAATCTATGTCGATGACATTGTTTTTGGAGCAACGAGAGATAATGATGCTTCTAAATTCGCGGAGACCATGGAAAGCGAATTTGAGATGTCCATGATGGGCGAGTTGAATTATTTTCTTGGATTACAAGTTAAGCAGAACGATGAAGGAATTCACTTGTGTCAATCCAAGTATGCACTGGAGTTGGTCAAAAAGTTTGACCTTGAAAATTCGAAAGATTTTCCAACTCCAATGGGAACTAGCCATAAGGGACTTGGAAGTGAATCACAATGTGAGAATGTAGACGAGAAACTGTACCGCAGTATGATTGGAAGTCTACTATATCTCACGGCTAGTCGCCCGGATATATCCTTCAGTGTTGGGATTTGTGCGAGATATCAATCAGCACCGAAGGAGGTTCACCTGAAAGCGGTGAAACGGATCATCCGGTATATCAAAGGTACAATCAATTTCGGAATTTGGTATCCTATGGGAACGACTTTGGATATTGTTGGATACTCAGATGCCGACTGGGCTGGATCTGTGGATGACCGAAAAAGCACGAGTGGTGCATGCTTCTATCTTGGCCACTGCCTTGTTGCATGGCACAGTAAGAAACAGAACTGCATAGCACTCTCGACTGCCGAAGCGGAGTACATTTCTGCAGGAAGTTGCTCAACCCAATTGATTTGGATGAAGAGCGTGTTGAGTGATTTCCGAATTTCAACATCTTCGGTAACCATTTTATGTGACAACACTAGTGCCATTAACATTTCTAAAAACCCTGTGTTGCACTCTAGAACAAAACATATTGAACTTAGATATCATTTTCTTAGAGAGCTAGTTGAATCAAACATTCTTCAACTGTCATATATTTCAACTGAAGATCAATTAGCTGACATCTTAACAAAACCTTTGGATCAAAAACGTTTTATTCACTTGCGTAAAGCAATTGGCATGCTTTCCTTGAAATAACCTCTTTTGAAACTTTTGCTTAGATTAGGTTTTGTTTTTGTTCTTTGTATTTGTTTTGTTCTTTATCTATGTTTTGTACATAGCACACTAATTGAGCACATTTCATAATTGACTTTACTTGCACCTTTTATGCATTTAGAAATTTATTATGTCCTTGATGTCATAATATCTCAATGTTGCAATGATCATTTACGTTATTTAAACCATCTTCTAAGTGATCAAAGTCAATTTCTCTCTCAATGATCTCTTGGTATAGTCATTATCATATTTGATTGCTTAGTTGAGTATGAATTCGAGATCAGTGGTTTGGTTGAATACTTTATATATTAAATAATTGATAGCCAATTGAGGGGGAGTCAATGAAATGTGAAATGCTCAAAAGATGTGGAAAGAGTTACATCCCAGTGAGGAGTGTGAAAACTACCACCACATGGAGAAAATGAAAGAAAAAGAAACTCCATGAATGAAAAGCAAACTTTTTGTTTTGAAAATTGTTGATGAAACTCATATTGAAATACTTGACTCAGTCGTATTTCATGGTTGGTATAAGGTGGGATTTTTAGTAAAAGATGCTCAAAGAGCCACTCCTTCAACAGATTGTCTAGATATATTATTTAACTTATCTGGGATTTCAAACATCTATTGATCTTGGTACTTCATTTTCTTTACTGAAATTGATGATTTGATAAAGACATTACACATAGGATCAAGATAGATGTAATTGAAGTTGTTCAACTTTAAGTGTTTTAACTTTCGTAAATCTTCGTTTCATTTTTGGATATTATTGATAGATTTTTCATAATCTATTTCTTGTTGTATGAAACGATGCTATTTGTTTAAAGTTGACATGATAAAATGCTTACATACTTTTTCTGGATTTTATTGTATTTTTTTTAACTTTTCTGGAGAAAAAGGTGTAGCCGATCCGGATCGTGGCAAAGTGATCCGGATCCCGAACGCAGGATTCTCTCCTGCGTATAGCCGATCCGGATCGTGGCAAGTGATCCGGATCCCGAATGCAGGATCCCTGTATGTGGCCGATCCGGATCTCATTCACAACCGATCCGGATCGCGGCTAGGGCTTCTTATAGAAACTTTCAGATTCAAGATTTCTTTACCAAAATTTCTGATTTCCAAGCTTCTAGAGTTTCTCTCTCTAGATCTCTTGCTTCCTAGTGCTTCAAAACTCAAGTTCTTCGGATTCAAGTAAGTTTTCATGATCAAAACTCGGTTTTTCACAGTTTTTAGGTTTTTTCATCAAACGTGAGCAGAAAAGATGGATTTTCTTCGTTTGTGAATGGTTTTTGATCAAATTTCTTTTGAAATAAGAACTCTGGATCTATTAGTTTTGCTTTTATGCTGGGTTTTTGCATGATTAACGAGTTTTTAGCCTTCGATTTCTAAAAATTCGGTTTTAGGGCATAAAAGAGGAATTTGTGTAAAACATGAAATTGATCTATTTTTAACATTCTTTTTGGAAAACTAATTTGATTCTTAGCTTCTCTATATGATTATGATTGTCTAGGTACAATGTGTTAAGATTTTTCAAAATTGACAATTTTTCATATGTTCTTGAGTTGGTTTTCACAGGACATTCTCTTTAAACTCAAAGCACTAGAGTCAATGGCATTTTCCTGGTTGCTCATCCTGCTGGTTGCTATGCTACCCGGGGGTTCATCGGTTAAGGAAGAACCAGGCGTCTCAACTGGAGACAAGCCCGAAGGAGCAAATGAAGACAGCTCAGACTACGATAGTGAAGAATGGGATGAGTTCCTTGAAGACGTTCAGAAAAAGATTGATGAAGAAGAAAGAGAGTTCAGGAAAGGGAAAAAGCTGGCGAAATTTGCCTCCACAACCAAACAGTACACAAGAAAGAAAAGTGTGAAGCGAAGCACGAACCAACGGAGTGGGCCTCTAACTAGAGCACGCTCACTTTCAGGATCCTTGCAAACTGGATCACCGTGGACTGCTGGACCTGATGCACCATCTGCATCTAGACAGCGTTCATCTTTTCCAAGGACGCAAACAACAGAGACAGAAACTTTGGAATCGATTCGTCGAGAACAACAGAGGGTCTCGGTTACACATGAAAGGATATTGAGAGAACTTCAAGAAATCTCTGCTGAACACAGGGAACTCAAGAAGGAGTACAAGTACTTGAACTTTATTGTCTGCTACAACGTGCTTCCCAACATGAACACGAAAATCGTCCGATGGGAAAGATTACTTTTTCTTTTTCTTCTTGGAAATCCAACTGCTGCAATGGGAGCAAATCTGAACATTCCTTACCTCATCTGGAATAGGATGACGCGATATATCGCGCAGTCACATCCTTCTGAGCGACTGCCGTATCCGATGATCATTATGCGCATCCTTCGGAAATTTAAGGTGGACACGAGAGCGAGTTCGTACATGTACAGTCTGGGGACGATCAATGAGACAACAATTGTCAAGTCACTGACAACAAAGCAGGATGATCCTCAAATTGGTCAACGAGTTCGACCTCAAGCACCTTCTTCCAGTGCCCCCATTCCACCGACACATAAGGCACCTCCATCCACTTCTGACGATGATGCCTCAGTCACTTCCATCTTCAAAGAACAGAAGCGGCTCTCGGATGAACAAGAACGCATATCCGCTGAATTTTCTGAGATGAAAGGCGACCTTCATGTCATGAAGAATGAGATGGAGATCATCACAGCCTCGCAAGTCACCCTGACTAAATCAGTATCCTCGGTGAAAAGACTAGTGAAGAAGTTGTTTGCAAAGATGGGTTGCACAACTTCCGATGACTCCGACTCTCAGGAGTGACTCTATGATCTAATCATTTTCCTTTGTTTTCTTATTTTTCTCTGTTTGTTTGATGTGTGTTTTGTTTTGCAGGCTTATGGTTTGTATTTATGTTGCTAACTCTCCCTGTGATGTAATTATTTGGCGTTGTTTGTGACAAAAAGGGGGAGAGAATGAGAGTGAGAGAGTTGAAGAGTTATAAACTCTGAACAATGAAAAACAATGAACTCTGAACAATGACTGTGAATGAATCAAGGAATGAATCAAGGTAAGTATGAATCTCAACTCAACTTGGGTTTTTCTTTTGTGGATTGTGACATGCTTCTATACTAACTATTTGACTAACTATTTGGGCATGTAATATGACTAACAAGTTGATGTTGGACTAACATACTTTGACATTTGGTTTTCAACTGCTTAGAAGATATGTTGGTTTTAACTATGTTCTTTCACATATCTGATTCTTTCAAATGTCATGATGAGATCAAACTCTATCTCTGCATTTGGTTTTCAATGTTTCAATTCTTGAGGTATCTAACGATTTTGTTTGTCAAGAATGTTTTCTGTGTGCAGAAGTTACAGATGTCTAAGTCTAGAGTCTGTTCTAGGAGTTTATCTCATGTTTTTATTTTTCTGGAACTCTTTTGTAAATTTTTGTTGTATGGTGATAGCAACAAAAATATCCTTTTTGAATTTTCTTTGTGGATCTGTGTTTTGTCACGAAACCGCCAAAGGGGGAGATTGTTACGGAATTTGAGTTGGCGTATTTCGTGAATAGTTTAAGTCTTGAAGATTGAAGATGAAGAAACTCTGGATCATATACCTCAATCTCAAGAAAGAAGAATTCAAAAGGATCAGGTACGTTAAACTAAATAATTTTGATGATCCGAATACTTCTTATAGTGTAGAAACACCTGGAAGAGGTTTTAACTGCATATTCATCAAAAACTGGACATGGGACATGTTCAGGATCCGGATCATGTCGTTTCAATCCGGATCCCGAAGGGTGTTCGTTCATACACTAGTTCAATCCGGATCATGGCATTTGATGATCCGGATCCCGAACATGAGTTTTACCTGTTGGCTTGAACGATCCGGATCGTGGAATCTCAATCCGGATCCCGAACACATTGTTCTGGTAAAACTGTATGAACGATCCGGATCGTAGATTATGATCCGGATCCCGAACAGGCGGTTTTCTGGAAATTGCTCTCTACGCGTAAGCGATCCGGATCGTGACTTGCGCAGTCCGGATCGCCGCCCGTAAAACTTTCCAGAAAAGTTTGTTTTTGATCCGAATATTCTTCCTAGGGTTTCTAACCTATAAATAGCCCTTCCTTTTCATTTCTAGGGCAATCCACACATCGGAAAAAGAGCCGTCATTTTCAAATATCATTTTATACGGCCTTAGATCCACATATAGAGAAGAACGGAAATCATTAGATCTATTTAATGGTTCTTCATCTATATTGATTAGTTTGATTCTAGGTTTTCATACTCATATCTTGAGTTGAATCAAACTAATGAATACTTAGATGGTATTTCCGATCTACTCTTGATCTAAGTATTCGGCGGATCATCACCACCCAAACAAACAACGATTTACCCCAAAATCGGCGCGTGGACTCGCGTGGCCTTGTGGATTCAAGGTGTTATCGCTTTCGTGGATTCGGAGCGAGGTGCGTTCGTGGATTCGAAGCGTACCATTGGGTGAAGACCGTGGATTCGGTCGGACGTCGTGGATTCGACGTTGGACGCTGTGGATTCAGCGTTGGCGGCGCAAATCGTGGATTCGAGAAGCGTTGCGGAGCGAGCGGAGAAGATCGACTAGGGGCGTATGGTAAAAGGTTGAGTCGTCTGTGAGTACGTTATATCACCTTGTACGTGTGTTAACTCTAGTGGATTTCGCCGTGTTATCGGTCCCGTGGTTTTTTACTCCGGTTTGGAGTTTTCCACGTAAAAATCTTGTGTGTTCTTTTATTTTTTCCGCATTGGGTTTTATCGCACAAAGATTTTTGAGTGTTTATTGTTTACACCTATTCACCCCCCTCTAGGTGTTTTTTCCCCTATTAGATCCTTATTAACCTAAACCCTACACATTACCTCAAACGTTACGCATCTCCAAGGATCATCCTGAATCGAACATCATTGAAGATCCACAAGAAGGAGTCAGAACTCGGAGACAATTGGTTTGCGGATTCGCTTGCTACGTATCTTTAATCGAACCAAAAAATGTCGATGAAGCTCTTCAAGATGACTACTGGATTGAAGCAATGCAGGAAGAGCTCCATCAATTTGAGCGAAACAAAGTCTGGGAATTAACGAAGCCTCCGAAGCAACACAATGTGATAGGTACCAAATGGATTTTCAAGAACAAGAAAAATGAGGATGGTACTATCATCAGGAACAAAGCACGTTTAGTTGCTCAAGGCTACTCTCAAGTAGAAGGTATAGACTTTGATGAAACTTTCGCCCCTGTAGCTAGACTCGAGTCCATTCGTATCTTATTCGCAATAGCTTGTCATTTTAAAATCAAATTATTTCAAATGGACGTTAAGAGCGCCTTTTTAAATGGGTTTTTAAATGAGGAAGTTTATGTGGCTCAACCGAAAGGTTTTGTGGACCATAAACTACCTAACCATGTTTTTCGTTTGAAAAAGGCTCTTTACGGTCTGAAACAAGCACCGCGAGCATGGTACGAAAGGTTGACAAAGCACCTTTTGGAAAAGGGCTATACTCGAGGGGGAGCTGACAGGACTCTCTTTGTGAAGCATTATCAAAACAATTTCATTGTAGCACAAATCTATGTCGATGACATTGTATTTGGCGCAACAAGAGATAATGATGCTTCTAAATTCGCGGAGACCATGGAAAGCGAATTTGAGATGTCCATGATGGGCGAATTGACTTATTTTCTTGGATTACAAGTTAAACAAAATGATGAAGGTATTCACTTGTGTCAATCCAAGTATGCAATGGAGTTGGTCAAAAATTTGATTTAGAAAATTCTAAGGATTTTCCGACTCCAATGGGAACTAGCCATAAGGGACTTGGAAGTGAATCACATAGTGAGAATGTAGACGAGAAACTTTATCGCAGTATGATTGGAAGTCTACTTTATCTCACGGCTAGTCGCCCGGATATATCCTTCAGTGTTGGGATTTGCGCGAGATATCAATCAGCACCGAAGGAGGTTCACCTGAAAGCGGTGAAACGGATCATCCGATACATCAAAGGTACAATAAATTTCGGAATTTGGTATCCTATGGGAACAAGTTTGGATATTGTTGGATACTCAGATGCCGATTGGGCTGGATCAGTGGATGATCGGAAAAGCACGAGTGGTGCATGCTTCTATCTTGGCCATTGCCTTGTTGCATGGCACAGTAAAAAGCAAAACTGCATAGCACTCTCGACTGCCGAAGCGGAGTATATTTCAGCGGGAAGTTGTTCAACCCAATTGATTTGGATGAAAAGCGTGTTGAGCGACTTCCGGATTTCAGCATCTTCGGTAACCATTCTTTGTGACAACACTAGTGCTATTAACATTTCCAAAAACCCCGTGTTGCACTCTAGAACAAAACATATTGAACTTAGATATCATTTTCTTAGAGAGCTAGTTGAATCAAATATTCTTCAACTTTCATATATTTCAACTGAGGATCAATTAGCTGATATCTTAACAAAACCTTTGGATCAAAAACGTTTTATTCACTTGCGTAAAGCAATTGGCATGCTTTCCTTGAAATAACCTCTTTTGAAACTTTTGCTTAGGTTAGGTTTTGTTTTTGTTTTGTGTTTTTGTTCTTTATCTATGTTTTGTACATAGGACATTAATTGAGCATTGATCATAATTGACTTTAATTGCATCCTTTCACGCATTTAGAAATTTATTATGCTTTTGATATCATAATATTTCAATGTTGCAATGATCATTTATGTTAATTAAGTCATCTTTTAAGTGATCAAAGTCAATTTCTCTCTCAATGATCTCTTGGTATAGTCATTATCTTATTTGATTGCTTAGTCGAGTATGAATGCGAGATCAATTTTTGGTTGAATACCTTATATATTAAATAATTGATAGCCAATTGAGGGGGAGTCAAAGAAAAGTAAAATGCTCAAAAGATGTGGAAAGAGTTACATCCCAATGAGGAGTGTGAAAACTACCACCACATGGAGAAAAAAAAAAAAAAAAATACCCCATGTATGCAAAGCAAATTTTTGTGTTAAAAATTGATGATGAAATGCATATTGAAATACTTGACTCTGTCAAATTTCAAGGTTGGTATAAGGTGGGATTTTTATGAAAGATGCTCAAAGAGCCACTCTCTTCAACAGATTGTCTAGATATATTATCTAACTTATCTGGGATTTCAAACATCTATTGATCTTGGTATTTCATTTTCTTTACCAAAATTGATGATTTGATAAAGGCATTACGCATAAGATCAGGTTAGATGTGATTGAAGTTGTTCAACTTTAAGAGTTTTAATTTTCATAAATTTTCGTTTCATTTTTGAGTATTTTTGATAGATTTGGTATAATCTATTTCTTGTTGTATGAAACGATGATTTTTGTTTAAAGTTGATATGCTAAAGTGCTTACATACTTTTTCTGGATTTTATGGAATTTTTCTGAATTTTTCTGATGAAAAAGTTGGAGCCGATCCGGATCGGACTAAGTTGATCCGGATCCCGAACGCAGGCTTTTTCCTGCGGGTAGCCGATCCGGATCACATTCACGATCCGATCCGGATCACGGCTAGGGTTTTGATAAGAACAAGAGGGTTTTGATTTCTTTTGCTACAATCTTTTGTTCTTAAGCCTCCAGAGTTTCTCTCTCAAGAAATCTTCCATCTTGGAGCTTTCCTAACTCAAGTTCTTCGATTCCAAGTAAGTTTTATTGATCAAAATCTCGGTTTTTCACAGGTTTTCTATATTTTCACCAAAACGTGAATAAATTTCTCTATCTTTTTCGTTTGTGAATGGTTTTTGGTCAAATTTCTTTTGAAATAAGAACTCTGAGTAGATTAGTTTTGATTATATGCTGGGTTTTCTCAAGATTAACGAATTTTTGGGCTTCGATTTCTGAAAATTCTGTTTTAGGGCATATAATAGGAATTTTTGAAAATCATGCAATTGATCCACTTTTAAAATTCTTTTTGCAAAACTAATTTGATTCTTGGCTTCTCTACATGATTATGATTGTTTGGGTACAATTTTTCAAATTTTTGAAAACTGAAAATTTTCATGTTCTTGCATTGTTCTTCACAGGCAATCAAAATGGTGATCACCTGGATCATTTTTCTGCTTGCTACCATGGTTCATGTCAAAGATGTTGCCAAACCTAAGAAGGCAAAGAGATCGAAGAAAGCTCGGAGTGATTCTGAGACAGAATCAGAGACGGCCTCTATTGACTGGGATAACCTCGAGATCGAGGAAGACGTCCCCATTGTCTCAAAAGGGAAAGCCACTGCTGAAGCTTCAAAGGCAAAGCCTCCGCCTACTGCTGCAGAAAAAGGAAAAGCTCCCATGGACCCAAGTCCAATTGGAACAAGAATAAAAACCGGTGCAAGAAAAAGAGGCAGTGCTCGAGGCATTTCGATTAACGAACCTATTGCTAGCCAGCCTCCCCAACAGGAATTCATTAGCTCAGCACGGATCAAAGATTTTGAGAAGAGGGAATGCATTGGCGAAAGACATGTAAATGCCAAAGCAATGAGAGAAAGATCTCCAATCTTTGGGACTTTGTTTGACCAAGCCGGTCTTGCTCCCATATGCAACTTCCCTGAGACTACTGGGTACTGTCCTCACTCAGTACGGATGTTCTATCAGAACGGTTCAAGTCTAGTTGATCAAGACCAGGGACGTCGAGAATTTTACACTTTGGTCAAAAATATCAAAATCAAAGTCACACCCCAATTAATTGGAGAAGTGCTAGGAATGAAAGCCAAATCTGATGGACTCCATTATCTGAAAACTCAAGTCTTCACCGACAACTCTTGGAGAGTGGTGGTTAATGGAATTTGTCTTCCAGACACTTTGTCGACCGGAAATTCTGTTTTCTCAAAAGAACTTCGACCGGAGTATCGCTATATAAACTTCATTGTCTGCTACAACATCCTTCCAAACATGAATACGAAGGTTCTTCGATGGGATAGGATGTTATTCCTTTATCTTCTGGGAAACCCCGCAGCATCAATGGGAGCGAACTTGAACATTCCTTTCCTCATTTGGTCAAGGATGGCGCGTTATGTGGAACATTCTCACCCCACAGAGAGACTCCCCTATCCAATGATAATTATGCGCATCCTTAGAAAGTTCAAAGTCGACACAAGTGCAAGCTCATATATGTACAGTTTGGGCACAATCAATGAAACAACAATTGTAAAGTCTCTCTCGACGAAACAAGATGATCCTCCCTCACCTCCTACCCCACAAAGAGCACCACCTCGAGCAACAGCTCCTGTTCCACCTGCACAGCAAGCACCTCCTTCAACTTCTGATGATGATGCTTCAGTTAGCTCTATCTTTAAAGAACAACAGCGACTCTCAAACGAGCAAGAACGCATGTCTATTGAGTTCGCTGAAATGAAAGAAGATCTCAAAGAAGTCAAGAAAGAACAAGCTTTGATGGTCCAAGATCTCAAAGAAGTTAAGAAGGAGCAAGCTTCTATGAACAAACGGATCAAGAAAATGTTTCAGAAGCTTGGATGTATCAGCTCTGACGATTCTGCATAAAGTTTTTTTTAATCTTTTCTTTTGCAGGTTTTTATGTCCTTGGTTTGTTTTATTCAGCTCTCACGTTTCTTGGTTTGTATTTAAACTTTTTCACTCTCCTTACACTTTGTAGTTTTGACTACATTTTTGGCTTTGTTTGTGACAAAAAGGGGGAGAGAGAGTAGAGAAAACTTTGTGTGAGAACTTTGAACGAACTCAAACTTTGACTTTGGTGGAAGGTAAGTATTACAACTTTTGGTTTTTATTTGGTGATTTGTTGCATGTCCCTACTAACTATTTGACTAACTATTTGGACATGTATTATTACTAACAAGTTGGTTGATTACTAACAAAGCAAAGTTATGACATTTGGAATCTTATTGCTTAGAAGATATGTCAATGTTTGATTCTGATCTTATTACATATCTGATCTTACTAAATGTCATGATGAGTATAAACTCTATCTCTACTAGGTTTTGAATGCTAAATATTCTTGAGGTATCTAACGATCTCTTTTTGTCAAGAATGATTTCTTTTTGCAGAGAGTACAGATGTCTAAGTCTAGAGTCTGTTTTAGGAGTTTATCTCATGTATTTAATTTTTGGATCTCCATTGTAAATTTTTGTTGTATGGTGATAGCAACAAAAATATTCTTTTTGAATTTTCTTTAGTGGATTTGTGTTTTGTCACGAAACCGCCAAAGGGGGAGATTGTTACGGAATTTGAGTTGGCGTATTTCGTGAAAGTGTTAAGTCTTGAAGATTGAAGATGAAAAAGTTTGGATCATGTACCTCAATCTCAAGAAAGAAGAATTCAAAAGGATCAGGTATGTTTAACTAAAGATTTTTGGTGATCCGAATACTTCTTGTAGTGTAGAAACACTTGGAAGAATTTTTTATTGCATAAAAATCAAAAACTGGACATGGGACATGTTCAGGATCCGGATCAGACTTTCCAATCCGGATCCCGAAGGGTGTTCGTTCATACACTGGTTCAATCCGGATCGCAGCATCCTTTGATCCGGATCCCGAACACTAGTTTTACCTTTGTATTTGAACGATCCGGATCAGGCTTCGCAATCCGGATCCCGAACGTTGGTGTTTGGTGAAACTGTATGAACGATCCGGATCAGGAACTTCGATCCGGATCCCGAACTATTGTTTTTCTGGAAACCGTCTTTCTTGCTACTGCAATCCGGATCGCCAAATCCGATCCGGATCGCCGTCCGTAAAATTTCCAGAAAAGGCAAGTTTTTGATCCTTATCTTCTTCCAATGGTTTCTAACCTATAAATAGACCCTTTATTCATTTTCTAGGGTATCCGAATATAATAGAAAAATACGACCGAAAAGAGAAAAATCCACATATAGAGAAGAAAGGAAATCAATAGAATTAATTCTATGTTTCTTCATCTATATTGATTGATTTGATTCTAGGTTTTCCAAACTCAGATTATGAGTAGAATCAAATCAATGAATACTTAGATGGTATTTCCGATCTATTTCTAATCTAAGTATTCGGCGGATCATCACCACCCAAAAACAACGATTTACCCTAAATCGGCGCGTGGACTCGCGTGGCCTTGTGGATTCAAGGTGCAACCGCTCTCGTGGATTCGGAGCGAGGTACGTTCGTGGATTCGAAGCGTGCTACTGGGTGAAGACCGTGGATTCGGTCGGACGTCGTGGACTCGACGTTGGACGCTGAGGATTCGGCGTTGGGCGCAGATCGTGGATTCGAGAAGCGTCGTGGAGCGAGCGGAGAAGATCTACTAGGAGCGTATGGTAAAAGGTTGAGTCGTCTGTGAGTACGTTATATCACCTTGTACGTGTGTTAATTCTAGTGGATTTCACCGTGTTATCGGTCCCGTGGTTTTTTACTCCGGTTTGGAGTTTTTCCACGTAAAAATCTTGCGTGTTCATTTATTTTTCCGCATTAGGTTTTATTGCGCAATGATTTTTTGAGTGTTTATTGTTTACACCTATTCACCCCCCTCTAGGTGTTTTTTTCCCTATTTAGATCCATATTTCATACAACCCAACAAGTTTTTCCTTTCGATGGTTTAGAAGTCTTTCGCGTTGACTTAGCAGACGTCTCTTCTTCATTCATTAATTCGTCCCAATTTACTTCATCCTTTTCTGACTCAGTTGCTGAATCTTCAACTTGAACACTCTCTCCTTTACGAAAAGGTTTCTTCACCCTCTTTAATTTATTGGTCGTTCTTGTGTGTACCATTGTGACCAGAAAGAAGATTATCCATGAGAACTCCATTGCTGTTTGTGCTTAAGAAGGAAGAGTCCTGTGAGCACCCCTCAAGAACACGAAAAATTGTTAATTTTCAATAATCTGAAAAATTGAACCCAAACAATCATAATCATGTAGAGAGACTAGGGATCAAATTAGTTTTCCAAAAAAAATTTTAAAAATAGATCAATTCCATGATTTTCAAAAATTCTCAAAATATGCCTTAAAAGTGAAATTTTTGAAAATAAAGCCCAAAAATTCGTTTATCATGAGAAAACCTAGCATATAATCAAAACTAATATTTCCAGAGTTCTTATTTCAAAAGAAGTTTGATCAAAAACCAATTACAAACGAAAAAGATTCAAGTTTTCTTCCACGTTTTGAGCAAAAACATGAAAAACTGAGAAAAACCGAGATTTTGATCTAAGGAACTCACTTTGATTCGAAGAAAATGAGTTGGGAAGGCTCCAAGATCTTTGCTTTCAAGAGAGAGAAACTTGGGAGACTTAGAAACAAAAACTTGTGATGAAATAAATCAAAAACCTCTTCGTTTCATATAAACCCTAGCCGCGGTCCGGACTGCCTGAAGAATCCAGTCCGGATCGGCTACCCGCAGGATTTTCCTGCGTTCGGGGTCCGGATCAGCTTGCCCAGTCTGGACCGGCTCCAAACTTTTTCTTCAGAAAAATTCAGAAAAATTCCAGAAAATCCAAAAAAAGATTGTAAGCACTTTTGTGTATCAACTTTAAATAAAAATCATCGTTTCATACAACAAGAAATAGATTATACAAAATCTATCAAAAATATCCAAATAACGAAACGAAAATTTATAAAAATTAAATCCCTTAAAGCTGAACAACTTCAATCACATCTGACTTGATCTTATGAGTAATGCCTTTATCAAATCATCAATTTGGTACAGAAAATGAAATACCAAGATCAATAGATGTTTGAAATTCCAAATATGTTAGATAATATATCTAGACAATCTGTTGAAGAGAGTAGCTCTTTGAGCATCTTTCATTAAAATACCCACCTTATACCAACCTTGAAATTTGACAGAGTCAAGTATTTCAACATGCATTTTATTTAATTAAACTTGAAAAACCATGCTTGGTATACATGTGGTAGCTGCACACAGTACTCGGACGACCGAGGTGGTAGCTCTTTCCTCCATGTGGTGGTAGTTTTCACACTCCTCATTGGGATGTAACTCTTTCCACATCTTTTGAGCATATCACTTTTCTTTGACTCCCCCTCAATTGGCTATCAATTATTTAAGATATAAGGTATTCAACCAAAAATTGATCTCGCATTCATACTTGACTAAATAGTCAAATAAGATAATAACTATACCAAGAGATCATTGAGAGAGAAATTGACTTTGATCACTTAAAAGATGACTTAATTGATATAAATGATCATTGCATCAACTGAATTATTATGATATCAAAAGCATAATAAATTTCTAAATGTGTAAAATGATGCAGTTAAAGTCAATAAAACTAATGCTCAATTAATGTTCTATGTACAAATATAGATAAAGAACAAAAACACAAAAACAAAACCTAACCTAAGAATTGGTTTCAAAAAGAGATTATTTCAAGGAAAGCATTCCAATTGCCTTACGCAAGTGAATAAATCGTTTTTGATCCAAAGGTTTTGTTAAAATGTCAGCTAATTGATCCTCAGTTGAAATATAGGAAAGTTGAAGAATATTTGATTCAACTAGCTCTCTAAGAAAATGATATCTAAGTTCTATGTGCACTACTAGAAATTTGACATACAGCGGCACTATTCCTTGCAATATTTAAGTAAATGTTGCTAAATATAAAATATACAGGCATTTATTAAAAATTATTGCTAAATATATCATTTATCGATATTTACAAATTATTGTTGGTGAATCTGACATACAGCGGCACTATTCGTTGCAATATTTAAGTAAATGTTGCTAAATACAAAATATACAGGCATTTATTTAAAAATGTTGCTAAATATATCATTTATCGATATTAATAAATTATTGTTGGTGAATATGACATACAGCGGCACTATTCATTACAATATTTAAGTAAATGTTGCTAAATACAAAATATACAGGCATTTATTAAAAATTGTTGCTAAATATATCATTTATCGATATTTACAAATTATTGTTGGTAAATATGAATATTTAGCTATATTTATTTTTAAATGCTGGTAAAAGATAGTTTAAATACCGGCAATTACTTTTAATGCCACTAAAAACTTTATTATGCAATTTAAAAGCAAATATTGGTAAAAGATCTTAAATTCTTGCTTAAGATATAAATAAATAATATTAGATTTATTCCTGCAAATTGCACATTTTTCAGAGCAATATTTGTTCACCTTTTAGATCCAAGTTTGCCCTTAAACAAAATGTTGTTATTTGTAGAGTTCTATGAGTTTGAATGCTTGATGCAGACTTGCAATGATAGGCTATGAATTCTCAATCTGCTTTGATTTTAAGTAAATTTGATAGTTTTAGATCTGTCATCTATGGCAGTTGTTGTTTCGACCGATTTGTCTAATTTTTCTGCTTGTTTTGAAGATTTCTTCAGCAATATAATCATACATTGTCATGTTTGATGACAATATTTGTCCTATTTGGACCAAAAAAAACAATAATGTCATAATGCAAATTCTCAGGAGTAATATTTGACTTTCAATATATGTAAATTGTATATCAGTTTTTGAGTTATTTGCTGCAGGAATTGTCGGATCCATACTTAGCGATAAAGGGAGCTTGTCTGACATTACAAGCATATTTTCTGGTGCTTCAAAGGTACTCCATCTAGAACTGTTTTAACATGGAATAGCCTTACTGAGTATTGCTTGAGAACTGCCTTTCATTACTTAGCAAAATGTATAGTTAGTTAAATATACCAATTTCTGGCCCTTACATTTGTTTCTGAAAATTGTAGATCTTCTCGAAGCACCTTCGGCAGGAAAATGGTAGCAATCAATCCACCAGTAAACCACACACTGATTCTCTACTAGCTCAGGTTAGTTATCTTGATCCCGCCGACTCCCCTCCTTTCTATCTTCTGCTTCTAATGGGCCATCTAATTCCTTGCAACTTCATTCTTGAACTTCACTGTTAGAAATTGATTTTCTAAATGTTTTTTTTTTTCACTTAAACAATAGTAGTTTGGGTATTTGTAAATTGTGGCCTTTTTGTATATTACAAATGAATGAATCTTAATCGATTTTCTTCTAACTAACTAGTTAATGAAATGTTATAATTTGTTTGGCACATAAAACTAGCTATTGTGAAGTTCAGCATTTTGTCTTCTTGAACCAAATGTGACTCATTGCTCCAATTAGAGATGTTGTGCAAATCTCCTATCATGCATAGTAAATGAGGCTACTGCTACCTGTGAAGTATTTCCTTGTTTGCAAGAAACAGCTCCTTTTATAAAGCTTTATTGCTATTTTAGAAAATAAGATTCATTTCAATTATTGAAGTAGATTAAAGCATAGATTTTTTTTTCCCCTACAAAGTAATGAATTTGGAACTGCTTTATCCTTATCGTTTGTGAGTGGCATTGTTTATCGTCTATCATATATTCTATTGCAGGTTCTGGTACATATCGTATAACAGCTGTAATTATTGTTGGAGCTGTTGGGTATGTGTACATTAGGTGGAAGGTAACTGCTCTTCCAGCTCTCCTTCAAATACTTTTAACGTGTTCTTTTTTTGACAGGTTCAACGCAGGTAATGCTACCTTTGGAATTCAAGACAATTTAAACAATTTTAAGCTGTAATTTTATATTCGCAAACAACTTTATGTCGTGTACTGACCTATTTGGATGCGTTATTTGTGTACGTATTGGTACTTTTGTGTTTAGAAATATTTTGTGGTCATTTGTTATTTTTTTAGATGTTGAATGTACTGAAGATTTTAACTTATTGTTTGATTAATTGAAAATGAGCTTAGTAAATTATTTTTGTTATTTTGTTATGTACGATTTATGCATAAATATTGAAAATATTGAAATCTCATATTATCCATTGAATTTGTATTTTTTAAAATTAATAAGATTTAATTATTTTATGATAATGCAAATAATAATTTATATTATTTTTATTTATTTAAAAATATAAATTAAAAATATTTAAAATTAGCGGCATTTATTAATGCCGGAATTAACAACAGATTATCAACATTTGTATAATATTGCAAATAAACTAATAATTACCGGTATTTATTAACAATATATTACCAATATTTGTATAATATTGCAAATAAACTAATAATTACCGGCATTTATTAACAATACAATACCAATATTTGTATAATATTGCAAATAAACTAATAATTACCGGCATTTATTAACAATACATTACCAATATTTGTATAATATTGCAAATAAACTAATAATTACCGGCATTTATTAGTGTTGTAGATAATAAAAAAATACTGGCATTTAATAATATCGCTAATAACCACATCTATAACGGCATTTATTTAATGCTACTAATTATTTAATTTTAACGGCAATTTAATTAAATGCCGGTAGAAGAATCAGCAACACGACTTTAGGCGGCACTAATTGCTAAATGCCACTAATTATTTTTACGGCACTTTTTGACCTTTAGGCGGCAATTACAGAATGCCGCTAAATCACAATTTTTTTGTAGTGGTGTTTTGTTCTTGAGTGCAACACAGGATTTTTGGAAATGTTTATAGCACTGGTGTTGTCACAGAGAATCGTTACCGAAGTTGCTGAAATTCGGAAGTCGCTCAACACACTTTTCATCCAAATGAGTTGGGTTGAACAACTACCCGCTGAGATATATTCCGCTTCGGCAGTCGAGAGTGCAATGCAGTTTTGCTTTTTACTATGCCACGCAACAAGGCAATGGCCAAGATAAAAACATGCACCACTCGTACTTTTCCGATCATCCACAGATCCTGCCCAATCGGCATCTGAGTATCCAACAATATCCAAACTTGTTCCCATAGGATACCAAATTCCGAAATTTATTGTACCTTTGATATACCGGATGATCCGTTTCACCGCTTTCAGGTGAACCTCCTTTGGTGCTGATTGATATCTCGCGCAAATCCCAACACTAAAGGATATATCCGGGCGACTAGCCGTGAGATAAAGTAGACTTCCAATCATACTGCGATAAAGTTTCTCGTCTACATTCTCACTAAGTGATTCACTTCCAAGTCCCTTATGGCTAGTTCCCATTGGAGTCGGAAAATCTTTAGAATTTTCTAAATCAAACTTTTTGACCAACTCCATTGCATACTTGGATTGACACAAGTGAATTCCTTCATCACTTTGTTTAACTTGTAATCCAAGAAAATAATGTCAATTCGCCCATCATGGACATCTCAAATTCGCTTTCCATGGTCTCCGCGAATTTAGAAGCATCATTATCTCTTGTTGCACCAAATACAATGTCATCGACATAGATTTGTGCTACAATGAAATTGTTTTGATAATGCTTCACAAAGAGAGTCCTGTCAGCTCCCCCTCGAGTATAGCCCTTTTCCAAAAGGTGCTTTGTCAACCTTTCGTACCATGCTCGCGGTGCTTGTTTCAGACCGTAAAGAGCCTTTTTCAAACGAAAAACATGGTTAGGTAGTTTATGGTCCACAAAACCTTTCGGTTGAGCCACATAAACTTCCTCATTTAAAAACCCATTTAAAAAGGCGCTCTTAACGTCCATTTGAAATAATTTGATTTTAAAATGACAAGCAATCGCAAATAGGATACGAATGGACTCGAGTCTAGCTACAGGGGCGAAAGTTTCATCAAAGTCTATACCTTCTACTTGAGAGTAGCCTTGAGCAACTAACCTTGCTTTGTTCCTGATGATAGTACCATCCTCATTTTTCTTGTTCTTGAAAATCCATTTGGTACCTATCACATTGTGTTGCTTCGGAGGCTTCGTTAATTCCCAGACTTTGTTTCGCTCAAATTGATGGAGCTCTTCCTGCATTGCTTCAATCCAGTAGTCATCCTGAAGAGCTTCATCGACATTCTTTGGTTCGATTAAGGATACGTAGCAAGCGAATCCGCAAACCAATTGTCTCCGAGTTCTAACTCCTTCTTGTGGGTCTCCAATAATGTTCGATTCAGGGTGATCCTTGGAGATGCGTAACGTTTGAGGTAGCGGAGTACTCGGAGGTACACGAGATGATTCCTGCACATCAGATAAACTTGAAGAACCGTTAGATGCATCATCATTATCGAAAGAATTGTTAGAGAAGATGCATTAGCAGGTGTATCATCATCAAGAGAGATATCGAGGGTAGATTTTTCAGATTCAAAGTGAAAAGCTTCATCTACTTTAACATTTATCGATTCTACGATCGTCTTAGATTCCAAGTTAAATACTCGATATGCTCTACTGTTTGTAGAATAACCCAAGAAAATCCCTTCGTCACTTCGAGAGTCAAATTTTTCAAGATTTTCGCGGTCACGTAAAATGTAACAACGACTCCCAAAGATACGAAAATATTTGATATTCGGTTTTCTACAAAACCATAGTTCATATGGTGTATTTAAAGTTCCCGGGCGCAAATTGTCACACCCCCGGGGGTTTTTAAGTCAAGACAAGCGGAAAAGTGCGTGTATAAAATTTTTTTCTTAATAAATTAACATCAACCTCGTCCCCGGTGCGTGTCAGACCGCCACATACACAAATTTACTCTGCCAACGGACAGAGTCTCCTTTGTGTATGCACGGCGTCCCATTTACAACATCAACCATCAACCATGCAGTAGACATAAATCACAAAGCAGAGAATATTTATTTAACTACTGTTTTAAAAAAAACAATGTCCACCCGACACCTTACTTTTCAAGCAATTCACATTCAAATTATTGAAGCGGCGTCACCGTTTGGAAAGGATAAAACCAGCGGTTGAAAAATCCGTGCCCACACGGCACTCCGATTTGGGAAAACGTTTTCGAAATCGTTTGGTTTTTATCAAAACATGCCGCACATGAAAACATCACCAAAAAATAGCTAAACCATAAAAGTACATCCCATCCACAGTGCCAGCTAATAATTGTCCACAACTAACACGAACCACAAAAGCAAATTAAACTAGTAGTAGCATAAAAGAAATGAGATAATCCCAAGAGAGAACGACTACGATCCTCGCGACGCAGTCTCACCGCCATCCCGGCTAACGCACCTAGTCAAACCTGTCACAGAGTGGGTAAAGTCAGTGACAAACAAAGTAGATGTCTAATATTAACAAGGAATAAAGAGCAAACCGATTACACCGGAGCCTTTCGCTAAAACTCTGTGCATAATTAAGCTGGGCACCAATCCCAGATTTACCAATTAAGCTGGGCACCAACCCCAGAGTACCTGTCGGAGAGACGGAAGTCTCCCCTCGTGCACAACCCCTTTGATGCTTTTAACCTCTTCACGGAGCTAGTGCGGCTCCTTTAGCTGTCGTGAAGAGGTCCCCACCCTACCCACGTGGGGCACACGGGTCATTCAGACCACTTCTCCGGAAAAGTACACCCATGCGGTGGCCCTATCCGCCTGTGTACGTGCAGCATCCAAAACCAGATTTGCCGAAGTCGGCGTGTATTAAGCACCGCGACCTCAGCCGCAACAATTGTTATATAAAGAAAATGCATTCATGCGAAAGGTTAAACAGTCCATCTACTTTGTTAGACAAATTAAGAGCCTTTTTAAGATGATAGATGCACTTACTGCACTTGTTGCACTTATAGCAACGGTACCCACCTTGTTGCGGGGAGATCGGAGCACCTAGATCTTTCACACACTCCCGCTGCGCACCTGGACCTAAGAAAAGTCCGCAAGGGTAAACTATAGTCAAAAACATGTACTAACATCTCAAAACGAAAACCCAATTTTACTTATTTTGACGGAAAAGCCCAACACCATCCGGTTCACCGAAAACCGGAACCCCGCGCCGCCGTCGCGGCCCGCCGGAGCCCCGCGCGGCTCGAAACCGCGCGGCGCGTCTCCGCTGGCGGCGCCCGCGTGGGTTTCGGCCCACACGGCGCGGCGCCCCGCGCGGCGCCCGCCCGGGTGCGGGCCCGCGCGGCGCCCGCGCGGGTGCGGCCCCGCGCGGCGCCCCCGCGGGTGCGTGCCCGCGCGACGCCCGCGCGGGTGAAGCCCCGCGCGGTGCCCGCGCGGCGTCCGCCGTCGCCGCTCGCGGCGGCGACCGTCCGTCCGCGGCGTCCTTCCGCGCGATGCCCTAGCGGCATCGCGCGTCTCCGTCGTCCGCTCCGTGCCCTAGCATGACGACGATGGCGGCGACGGAGGCGGAGACGACGGAGAAGCCCGAAAACACAACGAGAAAGATAACGGAAAAACCCCGAAAAATTACAACAATATTTTACTAACCGAAAGGATCGCCCGGAAGGTTGCCCGGTCGCGTTCTTGCCTTCGGTTCGTTGTTCGGGAAGGTCGGACTCTTTCTATTTTTCCTTTTCCTTTCTTCCGGCTAGGGTTCCGTCTTTTTCTCTCTTTCTTTCTTTTCTCCTCATGATTAGGGTTTTTATTTCCTTCCGATAACCGAGATCACTTATATAATCCCTTATTATTTATTTATTTATTTATTTATTTATTTGTTTATTTTCCTTTTAATTCTTACGTAAAGGAAAAACTCCTTTTTCCGTCACTGGATAATTAATTAATAAATTAATTATCCCCTACGAGATAAATCCGTAACATGCCGAATATTTTACACGGATTTCGATGCACGCCCTAAGTCACCGCGATCTTCAAAGTCCCCTTCCGGGAGATCCGTACATCGGATTCCCGATCCGATCGCACCATCGGTCTTCGTTTTTCGAGCCCTATGCCCGAAAAATACCCGCACCACGCACCGACCGACTTTCAAGCATTAAATAATTTTATTTCACTTAAGGGCTTAAATAATTTACATGTGAGTCACAAATACACCTAAGAGCCGAATCACTACACAAATAAACTCGATTAATTACATAGACTGCAATGTTCACAGCTTCAGCCCAAAAATATAATGGTAAATTCCGGCCATGAAGCATAACACGTGCCTCTCCTGTACTGTCACGCCCCGGGTGTAAACTAGAACCCGGGCTCAATCACAGATCCGCCGAGTACACGGTATTTCCTGTGTACACGAAGCGCTGGTAACCTGCTCAGATATAAGAAATATAATAAAGGAGCATACAACAGAGCTAAACTAAAACTAATACATCTCAGACAAAAGCTGGAAAATAAAAGTACAATAAAGCTCTCAAATAAGTACATGTGTCTCTCCCAGCTTACGAAATAAATACAACCAGCTGGCAGAAGCCAGACCCGAAATAAAAGAAAATACAACTGTCTGAGAGTACAGGGGGTACATCCAAAACTACAAAGCTCGAAATCGGGGAAGTAACTATCTAATCAGCTATCCTCTTACCTCGATCCTGGGTAGAGGGTCCCGCAACTCCCGCAGAAGACTCTACAAAACAAAGAGGGAAAAGAAAAGAGAAAACAATGGGGGGTGAGAACTACTATAAAAACAGTAGCCTCCCCTAGTGGGTAGACCTCAAACTCATGCATGCCCACTAGGACTATCAGAGGCGAAAATGCGAATGAAGGTGGTAAGCTACAAGTAACCCTACTGACAAAGAGCTACCAATAAATGCCTCAAAGATGCCTAGCTAACAGAATAGCTAATGATATGCACCAGAATGTCACAGACTACAAGACCAACCCAATCGAAACACCAATAACACTGGTACTGCCTGCTCTGCTGTCATCTCAAGAACCAGTAACTGATCGGCACACGGCACGATCCCAAAAGTATCCAATCGACCGGCACACGGCACGACCCTAAGCCTACTCCGGAGTGGCACTCGAGGGGAGCGACCCACACGAGTAAAGTATGTAACCATAAGTATCTGATGTAGCAGGACTGGATCAAGACTCTAAACATGTGGGTAAGACCATCCACTAAAGAAGCCCGATCCCTCACCTCCAATCTGATGCAATAATAATAATAATACTAATAAGCCGGTCAACCGCCCACAGTCCGCGGTTGCTGCAACACCCAACCATCAATCCCCGACTGTCCCAACTCTGAACATCTGACAACACAATCCCCTAAGACTAGACAACAGGAGAATGAATAAAAAGCATGGTTTCTCCTAAGTCAATTCCAGCATGTATGTGTAGCAGAAAAAGGTGGCCTAACTAGATGACAATTCAAGCATGCAAAGTCCTTTACTTGATAAAACCATTTCAATTATTCTAACATATGCAACATTAAGTGTTTGGAACCTCTGATGTATATGTGGCATGATATATGATCCATGATACAATTTAGATGCATAATCTACTAGCAAGTTTCCCCTCTTTACAACATGAATTCTAACCACATGCTCAAACCTTCACTTAACATACAACATGATATGGCTTTAGTATTATTTCCAAATAATTAACTACATATCTAAAACATGGAGACACCACTTACTAACTTGTAGCTTGCTAACAATGCAAATATTAACAAAGAAACCTCAATTTCATGCAAGCATGCTAGATACATCCACAATTAATAACACATGATCAAGGCATTCCAATAGGCCTAGTGACATTCACAAGTAGGAGGTTCACAACATCACCCACCTCGAGCGCTAATCCAAGTCCCCAAATGCGAATCCCTCGCTCTGTCCAAAAACTCGTCACAAATCTGTACAAAATACCCCAAAGGAAAAATACATAAGCTATTCATTCTCATTTTCCCAAAATCTGTCCCCTAAAACCACAGTCCAGAATTCTCCAATTTTTACCTGCGAAAAATGCCCAGAAAAATCCAAGAAAAATACTATCGCGATCCTCGCGACGAACCCGTCGAAACGAGTACCTGCACGCCCAAATTGGAGTTTCCTACGCTGAGATAAAAATCCGGCAAGGGGAACACCCCAATCCAAACTGTACAAAATTTCTGTAACAAAGAACCACAGAAAAAGGAGATTCTCACCTTCGTGAAAAATCCAGAAAAATCTGAGAAAAATCCAGGAGATTCCTTGCGAAATGTAGATGAATTTTGCCTTTTGCATCGCCTCGATCCGATGCCTGTGCGCAAAGTTACAGCCAGAACACTGCGGTGCTGTCCAAAAATCCGCGAAGAAAAATGGGTCAAATGGGAGCTCGAAAAACTCTAAGATCAGCACGGAAATCGAGGAAGCTCGAAACACAGAAGTTGAAGTCCTACCAGTCGAGAGTCCGATGGCGCAAAAATCGTCGAAAAAGGAGGTCGGGGTGAGTCGGGGGAGCCCAAACACTGAAAAGGGACGAAGCGGGTCGAAGGTGAACAAGCGTCGCGCCGCGCCGTAAAATAGCTAACCTCGGGATGCGTGCCTCCGTAAATCCTCAAAGTCCTCCAATGGATAGTGCTCTGTGAGGGGAAAAACTTCTCTGAAGACTCCACAGCGAAAAGAGGTGTAAAAAGCCCGAAAAAGGACCCAGGAAGCCTTTTATAGGCTCAGCCCAAAGCCATAAGTGGGCCGGGTTTTCGGGCGCAACTTTCGGGCGCCCGAAAACCCGAAGAAGGGTCGGACGGCCCCCGTCCGACGCGCCCGAAAGTTTCTGGGGCTGACACGTGTCCCCATAACAGGGAACAGCGGTGCAAGGTACCCCGCCGTGCGCCACGTGTCCTCCCGCGGTCAGCGGGGTAGGTACGGACCGCCAACCGCGAGCTGACGCGTGGCGCACTCGAGTACGGCCGCCGCTCGCGTTGCGACGCGTGGCGCACTCGAGTGCGGCCGACAGCCGCGTCAGCGCCCCCCTGTGCGCGCTCCGTCCCGAGGCAGGACTTCACGGACTCCGTGCACCGCGCAAGCTGAGCCCGCCACTCACCTGCTGCCACGTGTCCCTGCGCCGGGTCCATGCACCCGCGCGGGGAACTCCGTAGACCGCGCACCCATGCGCCCGCCAATCAGGGATCGAAACGTGTTTCCCGCCCGATCCCGTGCACCGGCGCTCAAACAGTGCACCAGCCGGTCAAATTCCCGTGGACCGCGCACCAAAGGCCTGCCAATCCCCGCCTGCCACGTGTCCTGCGCCGGGCTCATGCACCCAGCCGCGCCGCTCCGTGGACCGAACGTCGCGAACCGGCCAATTACAGGCCGCCACGTGGCAGCCGGCGGTCCACCGACACCCCCCCATGCACCGAAAAGCCCCGAAAACTTCCGGAAGCCGGTTTTTGGTCATCCGGACTCCAAATTCAACAAGCAAATAGCCGTTTTCAAGCGTTTTTCCGCGCTGAATCCAAATCCAACCTCCGTTTGGCCAAATTCAATTTCTAAATTTCGGCAAATACAGCCGAAGGCCCAAACAGCTACAAAATCTCACAGGGTCCATCTGTGGCACTCCTTTGATGCACCATGGGCCAGACACCAACACTAGGTGTTAAACAAAGTGGATTCATCGGAAAAGTTGCATGGGGAAAAACCAGAACACTACATCCTCCCCTACAAGGAAAAGTTTCGTCCTCGAAACAAAAGTCATACCTCAGGCTGGGGCCTCGAACAAGTAGGGGTAAGCATCCATCATCGCTGACTCCAGCTCCCAAGTAGCCTCGCGCTCATCATGACTGCTCCAGAGGATCTTCACATAGGGGATGGCTCGGCTGCGCAACTCTCTAACCTCCCCGTCCAATATCCTCAACGGTCGCTCGACGTAGCTCAAGTCCTCGGCGATCTCCAATGGGGCAAAATCGATAATGTGCGACGGGTCAAACACATACCTCCTCAGAGTCGATACATGAAACACATCGTGGACACCTGCTAATCTGGGAGGAAGTGCAAGCCTGTAGGCAACTGGCCCTATGCGCTCCAACACCTCGAAAGGTCCAATATAACGAGGGCTCAGTTTCCCACGAATACCAAATCTCCGAATCCCCTTCGAAGGCGAGACTTTCAAAAAGACATGGTCGCCCACCTGGAACTCTAAGTCTCGCCGTCGAGTATCAGCATAACTCCTCTGTCGACTCTGGGCAGTCTCGAGATGTCGTCGTACCAATCTGACCTTTTCCTCTGCCTCAAGTAGTAGATCAGGACCCAAAGTCTTCTTCTCACCCACGTCACTCCAATATAGGGGTGACCGACACTTGCGTCCATACAACGCTTCAAACGGAGCCATCTGAATGCTCGCTTGATAGCTGTTGTTGTACGCAAACTCAACTAATCCCAAGTGTCGGTACCACCCTCCTCCAAAGTCCAGAACGCAGGCTCTCAACATATCCTCGAGGGTCTGAATCGTGCGCTCTGACTGTCCATCGGTCTGTGGGTGGAAGGCTGTGCTAAACCGGAGCTGTGTCCCCAAGGCTGTCTGTAAACTCCTCCAGAAATGCGAGACAAACCTCGGGTCTCTATCTGATACGATGGAAACGGGTACCCCGTGCAATCTGACCACCTCAGCCAAATAAACCTGTGCCAGTCGATCCATCGACCAAGTCATCTGAACCGGTAGAAAGTGAGCGGACTTGGTAAGCCTGTCCACGACTACCCAAATAGCATCCGCTCCTGTCTGTGCTCTCGGCAACCCGGTGACAAAATCCATGGTAACATGTTCCCATTTCCATTCAGGGATTGGGAGACTTTGTAACTTGCCAGCAGGTACACGATGCTCAGCCTTTACTTGCTGACAAGTTAAGCAGTGTGCTACAAATCTCCCAATGTCTCTTTTCATCCCATTCCACCAAAACTGTGCCTTGAGGTCCCTATACATCTTAGTCCCACCAGGATGGATGGTATAAGGTGTATAGTGGGCCTCCCTCAAGATCTGCTCTCGAATCTCTGAATCCATAGGCACGCAAGCTCGGTCCCTGTACCGCAGTACTCCCGAAGCATCAACTGTAAAATCCCCTGTCGAACCGGTCTGGACCTGCTCTCGAATCCTCATCAGGTGGGGGTCCTCACTCTGTTTCTCCCGAATCCTGTCCAGCAGAGTGGGCTGCACGACTAGAGACATAAGTCTAGCAGAGACCCCAGGGGACACAACCTCGAGCTCCAGCCGCCTCATCTGCTCAAGTAGTGGCGCCTGCTCAGTGATCATCAAGGATAGACTCTGTACTGCTCTCCTGCTCAGGGCATCAGCAACCACGTTGGCCTTGCCAGGATGGTATAATATGTCCACATCAAAGTCCTTCAACAATTCCAACCATCTGCGCTGCCTCAGGTTGAGCTCCTTCTGTGTAAACAGGTATTTCAGGCTCTTGTGGTCTGTGTATATCTCGCAGTGCTCCCCATACAGGTAATGGCGCCACAACTTCAATGCGAAAATCACTGCAGCTAGCTCCAAGTCATGGGTAGGGTAATTCTTTTCGTAATCCTTCAGTTGCCGAGAGGCATAAGCGATTACCCTACCCTCCTGCATCAGCACGCAACCAAGTCCACTGTGCGATGCATCACTGTAAATCACGTATCCTTTCCCCATAACAGGGAGGGAAAGGATAGGAGCCGTCATCAATCTGTTCTTTAATTCCTCAAAGCTCCTCTGGCAATCCTCACTCCAAACAAACTTAATCCCTTTTCGCGTCAGACGAGTGAGGGGTGTGGAAAGTTTCGCAAAACCTTCCACAAACCGACGGTAATATCCAGCCAAGCCCATAAAACTGCGGACCTCAGATACCGTCGTCGGTCGGGGCCAATCCCGGACTGCCTCAATCTTCGCCGGGTCTACTGCCACTCCAGCGGCTGAAATCACGTGGCCCAAAAAGACAACCTCCCGAAGCCAAAATTCGCACTTAGACAACTTGGCATACAACTTCCTCTCTCTCAGAAGTTGCAGCACAATCCTCAAGTGCTCCTCATGCTCTGCATCGCTCCGGGAGTAAACCAGGATATCATCAATGAAAACGACGACGAACCGATCCAGGTATGGTCGAAAAATCCTGTTCATTAAATCCATAAAGGCAGCAGGGGCATTTGTCAATCCAAAAGGCATGACGGTGAACTCATAATGCCCGTACCGCGTCCTGAACGCCGTCTTTGGGATGTCCTCGGCCTTCACCTTCAATTGGTGGTAACCAGACTGTAAATCAATCTTGGAGAAGACACAAGACCCTTGCAGCTGATCAAATAAGTCATCAATGCGCGGCAAAGGGTACTTGTTCTTGATGGTCACTTTATTCAGCTCCCGGTAATCAACACAAAGTCGAAGTGAACCATCCTTCTTCTTCACAAATAGCACCGGCGCTCCCCAAGGCGATACACTCGGTCTTACAAAACCTTTATCCATTAAGTCCTGTAGTTGCGCCTTTAACTCTCGCAACTCAGCCGGTGCCATACGGTAAGGAGCCTTAGAGATTGGCGCAGTTCCTGGAACTACGCCAATCAAAAACTCAATCTCCCTATCCGGCGGCATGCTAATCAGCTCTGGAGGGAACACATCCGAGAACTCGTGGACAATAGGGATATCCGCGAGTCCCGATGCCGCCGTAGGCTCCTAACCACAGAAGCCAAAAAGGCCACGCATCCACTGCGCATCATCTGCCTCGCACGGGAAGTCGAAACTATCGAGGCGAAGAAAGCACTCCGGCACCCCCTGTAAACAAACACCTCCTGGCCTGGCTTGCTAAAAGTCACAGTCCTCGCGGTGCAATCAATCGTCGCAAAATAGCGAGCCAGCCAATCCATCCCAAGGACAATGTCGAAATCTCGCAGCTGACTAAGGACCATCAGGTCCGCTGGCAAAATCCAAGACTCAGTCTGTACAGGGCTAGACCAACAACACTCCTCTACATGCAATGTATGATTAGGAATCTGCACCTCTAATGCATGTGGCAACCGATCTAACTCTAGTCCATGAGATGATGTAAAAGATCTACTAATAAAAGAATGTGATGCACCGGTATCAAATAAAGTGCGAGCTCTAGTACCAAAAAGTAAAGTGATACCTGCCACCACGTGATCGGCTGCTGCGGAGTCCCCTACCTGGGCGGCGTAGACTCGCCCGCTCTGAGCTGGTGGTCGATGATCTGCAGGGTGGGAGGAAGGAGCCCTACTCGCTGGAGTATAAGGCCGCTGCTGTGGCACTGAAGGGGCTGAGGCTGAGGAAGGAGCCGTCGACGCCGCATAAGGACAAGTAGCTCGCATATGACCAGACTGTCCACAAATATAACAGCATCCCCATCGCTGATCGCAAGTACTGGGATAGTGCTGCCCTCCACAGAAAATACATCTATCTGACGACTGGGGCTGTCGGGACTGCTGCTGTGGTCTCCGAGACTGCTGCTGCTGCTGCCGCTGTGACTGCCGCTGTGACCCCTGCTGTCGCGACTGCGACCTCTGCTGCTGCGAGTGCTGCTGCTGTCGCTGGGGCTGCTGCTGCTGCTGCTGCGGGGGCCTCTGGGATCCCCCAGGCCCTCGCCGCTCCGAACGCCCACGGCCCGAAAACTGAGGCGGTGGCGGCCGGGGCGGCCTCCAGGAACTGGCCTGTCCCCCATCATCAGTCGCTGGTCGCTTCCTCTCAGAACTCTGAGCGACCAGACCTCCACGTCTAGAGACAACGTGGTCTCCCCTCTCGACCCACTGGGCATGATCCACTGCCTCTGATAAAGTCTGGAGCCTCTGGGCGTGCACCAAGGTATAGATCTCAGGGCGCAGTCCTGTCTCAAAAAGCTCCACCTGGTGCGGCCCATCCCTGGCGACATAAGGCACGCAGTTGAGCAACTGCGTAAACTCCTGGTAATAGTCCCACACTGGCCGATCCCCCTGCTGGAGATTCTTCAAGTCATCTTCTATCTTTTTCTTCACGCTCGTGGAGAAATAAGTGTCGAGGATCATCCGCCTGAACTCCGACCACGGTAGCTGCCGGGTAATCTGGAACTCCAACGGCTCGACCCGGCGCCACCAAACATCTGCATCCCCCTCCAGACAATGCACAGCCATATGAACTCTGTATTTCGGGTCAATGAAGAAGTCTCTGAATAACTTCTCCATTGATGCTAACCACGATCCAATCTCCCAAGGGTGGGTGCTCCGTCCAGAGAACCTAGGTGGTCCTCGCTGACAAAACTGGTGAGTTTGTCAGCAAACTCCTGCTCCTCCGCTGTGGTCAAAGGCCTGAACGCTCCCTGAGCCCCACTGCTCGATGACGGTGCCGAAGGGACAGGTGGAATAACCGGTGGTGCAACAGGGGGAACAGGGGCCTCTACAGTAGTAGGGGGAGGTGCCCCAACCTGGGCAAGCAACTGCTCGAACCTCTGCTCCTGTCGGCGGTGACTCTCCGCCAACTGGGCCACCATGGCCCTCAGCTCACTAATCTCGGACGGCCCAGACTGCTCCGGCTCCTCCGGGGGTATAGGAGTACCCCGGGTAGGGATCTGCCGCCTAGGAGGCATCCTGTCACACAAGAACCACGGGTCAGTAAACAAAACCACTCTCGACCCAATCCAGCGAAAGTCATGGTCATCCTCCTATTTCTGTGACCTTATGTTGTCTGCAGCCAACATAATGGTTCCCCAGAAATAGGATATGCCAGTCCCTCTTCACTCACAGGAAGAGTTTAATACAATAAATTACCGACTTTCGCAAAATATCACGTCACTCACGCCCTGCCATCCTAGGGTCTGTCCAATGCCTAGGGTTTCCTAAGTCCCAACTGACCTATCCCTAAGCTCTGATACCAACTTAATCTGTCACGCCCCGGGTGTAAACCAGAACCCGGGCTCAATCACAGATCCGCCGTGCACACGGTATTTCCCGTGTACACGAAGCGCTGGTAACCTGCTCAGATATAAGAAATATAATAAAGGAGCATACAACAGAGCTAAACTAAAACTAATACATCTCAGACAAAAGCTGGAAAATAAAAGTACAATAAAGCTCTCAAATAAGTACATGTGTCTCTCCCAGCTCACGAAATAAATACAACCAGCTGGCAGAAGCCAGACCCAAAATAAAAGAAAATACAACTGTCTGAGAGTACAGGGGATACATCCAAAACTACAAAGCTCGAAATCGGGGAAGTAACTATCTAATCAGCTATCCTCTTACCTCGATCCTGGGTAGAGGGTCCCGCAACTCCCGCAGAAGACTCTGCAAAACAAAGAGGGAAAAGAAAAGAGAAAACAGTGGGGGGTGAGAACTACTATAAAAACAGTAGCCTCCCCTAGTGGGTAGACCTCAAACTCATGCATGCCCACTAGGACTATCAGAGGCGAAAATGCGAATGAAGGTGGTAAGCTACAAGTAACACTACTGATAAAGAGCTACCACTAATATGCCTCAAAGATGCCTAGCTAAAAGAATAGCTAATGATATGCACCAGAATGTCACAGACTACAAGACCAACCCAATCGAAACACCAGTAACACTGGTACTGCCTGCTCTGCTGTCATCTCAAGAACCAGTAACTGATCGGCACACGGCACGATCCCAAAAGTATCCAATCGACCGGCACACGGCACGGCCCTAAGCCTACTCCGGAGTGGCACTCGAGGGGAGCGACCCACACGAGTAAAGTATGTAACCATAAGTATCTGATGTAGCAGGACTGGATCAAGACTCTAAACATGTGGGTAAGACCATCCACTAAAGAAGCCCGATCCCTCACCTCCAATCCGATGCAATAATAATAATAATACTAATAAGCCGGTCAACCGCCCACAGTCCGCGGTTGCCGCAACACCCAACCATCAATCCCCGACTGTCCCAACTCTGAACATCTGACAACACAATCCCCTAAGACTAGACAACAGGAGAATGAATAAAAAGCATGGTTTCTCCTAAGTCAATTCCAGCATGTATGTATAGCAGAAAAAGGTGGCCTAACTAGATGACCATTCAAGCATGCAAAGTCCTTTACTTGATAAAACCACTTCAATTATTCTAACATATGCAACATTAAGTGTTTGGAACCTCTGATGTATATGTGGCATGATATATGATTCATGATACAATTTGGATGCATAATCTACTAGC
Source organism: Tillandsia fasciculata (assembly GCA_029168755.2). Taxonomy (NCBI): domain Eukaryota; kingdom Viridiplantae; phylum Streptophyta; class Magnoliopsida; order Poales; family Bromeliaceae; genus Tillandsia; species Tillandsia fasciculata. The sequence goes on from JAQOTM010000535.1 coordinate 139,634, forward strand.
AAGTTTCCCCTCTTTACAACATGAATTCTAACCACATGCCCAGACCTTCCCTTAACATACAACATGATATGGCTCTAGTACTATTTCCAAATAATTGAACTGCATATCTAAAACATGGAAACATCACTTACTAACTTGTAGCTTGCTAACAATGCAAATATTAACAAAGAAACCTTAATCTCATGCAAGCATGCTAGATACATTCACAATTAATAGCACATGATCAAGGCATTCCAATAGGCCTAGTGACATTCACAAGTAGGAGGTTCACAACATCACCCACCTCGAGCGCTAATCCAAGTCCTCAAATGCGAATCCCATGCTCTATCCAAAAACTCGTCACAAATCTGTACAAAATACCCCAAAGGAAAGTACATAAGCTATTCATTCTCATTTCCCAAAATCTGTCCCCTAATACCACAGTCCAGAATTCTCCAATTTTTACCTGTGAAAAATGCCCAGAAAAATCCAAGAAAAATACTATCGCGATCCTCGCGACGAACCCGTCGAAACGAGTACCTGCACGCCCAAATCGGAGTTTCCTACGCTGAGATAAAAATCCGGCAAGGAGAACACCCCAATCCAAACTGTACAAAATTTCTGTAACAAAGAACCACAGAAAAAGGAGATTCTCACCTTCGTGAAAAATCCAGAAAAATCTGAGAAAAATCCAGGAGATTCCTTCCGAAAAGTAGATGAACTTTACCTTTTGAATCGCCTCGATCCGATGCTTGTGTGCAATGTTACAGCCAGAACACTGTGGTGCTGTCCAAAAATCCGCGAAGAAAAATGGGTCAAATGGGAGCTCGAAAAACTCTAAGATCAGCACGGAAATCGAGGAAGCTCGAACACAGAAGTTGAAGTCCTACCAGTCGAGAGTCCGATGGCGCAAAAATCGTCGAAAGAGGAGGTCGGGGTGAGTCGGGGGAGCCCAAACACTGAAAAGGGACGAAGCGGGTCGAAGGTGAACAAGCGTCGCGCCGCGCCGCAAAAAAGCTAACCTCGGGATGCGTGCCTCCGTAAATCCTCAAAGTCCTCCAATGGATAGTGCTCTATGAGGGGAAAAACTTCTCTGAAGACTCCACAGTGAAAAGAGGTGTAAAAAGCCCGAAAAAGGACCCAGGAAGCCTTTTATAGGCTCAGCCCAAAGCCATAAGTGGGCCGGGTTTTCGGGCGCAACTTTCGGGCGCCCGAAAACCCGAAGAAGGGTCGGACGGCCCCCGTCCGACGCGCCCGAAAGTTTCTGGGGCTGACACGTGTCCCCATAACAGGGAACAGCGGTGCAAGGTCCCCGCCGTGCGCCACGTGTCCTCCCGCGGTCAGCGGGGTAGGTACGGACCGCCAACCGCGCGCTGACGCGTGGCGCACTCGAGTATGGCCGCCGCTCGCGTCGCGACGCGTGGCGCACTCGAGTGCGGCCGACAGCCGCGTCAGCGCCCCCCTGTGCGCGCTCCGTCCCGAGGCAGGACTTCACGGACTCCGTGCACCGCGCAAGCTGAGCCCGCCACTCACCTGCTGCCACGTGTCCCTGCGCCGGGTCCATGCACCCGCGCGGGGAACTCCGTAGACCGCGCACCCATGCGCCCGCCAATCAGGGATCGAAACGTGTTTCCCGCCCGATCCCGTGCACCGGCGCTCAAACTGTGCACCAGCCGGTCAAATTCCCGTGGACCGCGCACCAAAGGCCTGCCAATCCCCGCCTGCCACGTGTCCTGCGCCGGGCTCATGCACCCAGCCGCGCCGCTCCGTGGACCGAACGTCGCGAACCGGCCAATTACAGGCCGCCACGTGGCAGCCGGCGGTCCACCGACACCCCCCATGCACCGAAAAGCCCCGAAAACTTCCGGAAGCCCGTTTTTGGTCATCCGGACTCCAAATTCAACAAGCAAATAGCCGTTTTCAAGCGTTTTTCCGCGCTGAATCCAAATCCAACCTCCGTTTGGCCAAATTCAATTTCTAAATTTCGGCAAATACAGCCGAAGGCCCAAACAGCTACAAAATCTCACAGGGTCCATCTGTGGCACTCCTTTGATGCACCATGGGCCAGACACCAACACTAGGTGTTAAACAAAGTGGATTCATCGGAAAAGTTGCATGGGGAAAAACCAGAACACTACATGTACAACCTGTTTTTGCGCTCGACTACACCATTCTGTTGAGGTGTATAGGGTGCTAAGAATTCATGTTTAATGCCGTTGAAAGTGCAAAAATCAATGAATTTAGAATTTATGAATTCTCCACCTCTATCACTTCTAACACGAATGATCTTTTCATTCTTTTCAGTCATAATACGATGGCAAATCTCGTGAAAAGAATCAAAAGTATCAGCTTTCTCTTTCAAAAATGCTACCCATGAATATCTAGAGAAATCATCAACCAAAAGAAAAATGTACCATTTACCTCCCAGGGATGGTTGACGTGTTGGCCCCATTAAATCCATGTGCAAAAGTTCCAAAGGCCGTTTTGTACCAATGTGGTTCAAGTTCCTGTGTGCAGTTCTAGATTGTTTTCCCTTTTGGCAACCGCCACACACAATGTTTTGTTTAAGTGAAAGTTTGGAACCCCCTTGACCACATCTTTGTTTGAAATTCTAGCAAGTTCCTTAAAATTTATGTGACCTAGCCTTTCATGCCAAAGTGTTTCATTATTCAAAGAGGCTAAGTTACAATTTTCAGAAATTTTATTAGGAACTACATAACAGTTATTTTCAGATCTAACCCCTTTTAAAAAGAAAACATGGTCCTTATCAGTTACAACACATTCAACAGATGAAAAATTAACTGAAAAACCATTGTCACAGAGTTGACTTATACTAATGAGGTTAGTCTTAAGGCCTTCAACAAATAACACATTATTCAGTACCGGGCCATCTGGAATAGCTACTGTTCCTTTTCCAACAATTTTGGAAGACCGACCGTCTCCGAAAACTACAAGTCCTCCGGAGATTTTCTCAAAATTTTGAAAGCAGTTTTTGTCACCGGTCATGTGACGGGAACATCCGCTATCCAGATACCAAGACGAATTATCATATGCATGCAAGGAAATATTAGTAACCAGACAAGAGAAAATTTCACCTTTACGCACCCAAACCTTTTTGGACTGCGTTGGTAATGATCGTGAAGTGATTCTCCTAGGTGAAAGCGTCTTGCTAGATTGATTGCTGCTCCTTGATGATGTCGTCTTGCGCGGTGAACTACCAAGGCTCTTTTCCTTCAAATGATTTGCATTTGATTTCTGAGGAATCACCTTTTTGGTAGTCGTTGCAAGAAGTGCTTGAGTTGAGCGTTTGGCTCCCATCTTGCAATTTCTCCTTATGTGCCCTGAAAAACCACAACGAAAACATACCTTAGTGCTTGTCGATCCCGAAGAGGATGAAGTAGGCTTGTTGTCGTTGTTTGTCGTGAATTCCGGTGTCGGAGGAGGAGTACCGACTGAGGCACAAAAACTGTCTTACTCGAACTTGGACTGTCTCCAGTTTGAGTGTATCCGAGGCCGAACCGATTTGTTTGACCAAGACCAAGGAGCTTATCCAACTTACTCCTTCCTGAAGAAAATTGCTGTAAGTCATCCTTGAGTTGGAAAATAGTCTCTGTCATTTCCATTTTTTCCTGTCGAGCCTCGTTGTAGAGCTTCAAGAAGTAATTCGCCTTATCCACCAGTTTTACATGTTCCTTCTCGAAATGCTCATTTTTCTCTTGAAGGGAAACATTTGTCTTGATCAGGTTATCCCTTTCCACTTCAAGAGCGTTCGAGAGAGAAGTTGCCATTTTCACTTCTTCTTCGAGTTCCTGCAATCTCCCTCTCAAACTCCTGTTTTGCTTTGCCAGTTTCTTTGAATCCCTCAAAAGTTTGTGGTAGGCAAGAGCAAAATCTTCACCTTCAGAATTACTCGATTCGTCGTCCATGCATTCTTTTCAGCATGGGAGGAGTTGGACAATGAATCGGATGTACTTGCCATTAAGCACATGAAGGGTGAAGATGTGGACGCGTGGAATGCCGTTGCGTTGTTTTCTTCATCACTTGAGGATGACTCATTTGACGTTGAGTTGTCATCCCAAGTGACTGCTTGCATCGCCTTCTTCTTTGCCGGATTCTTGTTGGGACACTCCGTTGCAATGTGGCCGTAGCCTCGACATTTGAAGCACTGAACTTGTCCCTCTGAACTTTTCTTATCCTTTGAGAACTCTCTTGCTTTCTTGACTTGTAGCTTGAAGAACCCTTGCCTTTCTTCGACTTTCCGAAGGATGGAGTTTTGCTTGAATTGCCCCTTCGAAAGTTTCGGCGAAACTTCCTTGTCAAGAGAGCGAGCTGCTTCTCAAAGTCCTCCATAGATAGGTTCTCGTCATCGTCTGAGGAGGATGAATCCGCGTCTTCTTCTTTAGTTGATTTCAATGCAAAACCTGAAGACTTAGAAGAGGATGCTTTTCCAGAAGAATAGTTAGTAGGAAATGTCATTTCATAAGTTTGTAAGTGCACCAACTAATTCTTCTACACGCATTTCGTCCGGGTGTTTAATTGTTTCAATGGCTGTAACCTTGGGCGAAATCGTTCAGGAAGAGTTCTTAAAATCTTTCTTACAACTTTAAATTCTGGAATCTTCTCTCCCAAGTTAGCACATGATTCACGATGTCTTGCAATCGTGTGTAATAGTCTGTGAACGATTCATTTTCTGCCATGAAAATAGAGTCAAACTTGCTCGTAAGCATTTGCAGTTTCTGAATCTTCACAAGGTTAGTTCCCTCATGCGTAACTTGAAGAACATCCCAGATTTCTTTCGCAGTCTCACATGCCGAGACGCGAGAGAACTCAGTTTGTGACAAAGCATTAAATAAAGCGTTAACACCTTTGCCGTTGTAAGAAGATAAATCAATCTCTTCCTTGGTCCATTTCGACCTAGGTTTGATGGTGCGAACATCAGCAATAATTTCAGTTGGATTAGACCATCCTAATTCAATTGATTGCCACACCCGTTCGTCGATGGAAATTAAAAAGGCTTTCATCCGTACTTTCCAGTAGGCATAATTTGTTCCATCGAAGAATGGGGGTCTGTTGATGTTTCCACCTTCAACCATTGTTTACAACCCTATTCCCGCTCTGATACCACTTGTTGGGTTATATATAATTGGATCTAAATAGGGAAAAAAACACCTAGAGGGGGGTGAATAGGTGTAAACAATAAACACTCAAAAATCATTGCGCAATAAAACCCAATGCGGAAATAAAAAATAACACGCAAGATTTTTACGTGGAAAAACTCCAAACCGGAGTAAAAAACCACGGGACCGATAACACGGCGAAATCCACTAGAATTAAACACGTACAAGGTGATATACCGTACTCACAGACGACTCAACCTTTTCCATACGCTCCTAGTAGATCTTCTCCGCTCGCTCCACAACGCTTCTCGAATCCACGATCAGCGCCCAACGCCGAATCCACAGCGTCCAACGTCGAGTCCACGACGTCCGACCGAATCCACGGTCTTCACCCAGTAGCACGTCTCGAATCCACGAACGTACCTCGCTCCGAATCCACGAGAGCGGTTGCACCTTGAATCCACAAGGCCACGTGAGTCCACGCACCGATTTTGGGAAAATTGTTGTTTTTGGGTGGTGATGATCCGCCGAATAATTAGATTAGAAATAGATCGGAAATACCATCTAAGTATTCATTAATTTGATTCTACTCAAAATCTGAGTTGGAAAACCTAGAATCAAATTAATCAATATAGATAAAGAAATATAGAATTAAATCTATTGATTTCCTTTCTTCTCTATATGTGGATTTTTCTATTTCGGTCGTATTTTTCCGTTCTATTCCTCTGTACCCCAAGAATAAATTATAGGGTCTATTTATAGGTTAGAAACCATTGGAAGAAGATAAGGATCAAAAACTAACCTTTTCTGGAAATTTACAGGACGGCGATCCGGACTGGAATTGGCGGTCCGGACTGTCTCAGCGAAATAGACTTTTCCAGAAAAGAGGACGTTCGGTGTCCGGACTGAAATTCTACGGTCCGGACTGTTCATGCAATTCCTTCAAATTTCACGTTCGGGGTCCGGACTGAAATTCCATGGTCCGGACTGGAATTGCAGATGAACCAACCTCTGTTCGGGATCCGGACTGTAATGTCCGATCCGGATCCTGAACATGTCCCATGTCCAGTTTTTGATTTTTATGCAATTAAAATTCATCCAAGTGTTTCTACACTATAACAAGTATTCGGATCACCAAAAATCTTTAGTTAAACGTACCTGATCCTTTTGAATTCTTCTTTCTTGGGATTGAGGTATATGATCCAAACTTCTTTATCTTCAATCTTCAAGACTTAGTCAATTTCACGAAATACGCCAACTCAAATTCCGTAACAGGGGTACTAGGAGTCTCTGACACTCTCCCGCTGCGCACCTGGACTTAAAGAAGTCCCCAGAAGCAATAGTTAATAACTTATACATTTACCGAAAAAGACAACCCAAATAACTCTGCGCCGTATCCCCAAAACGGCGTCAAGAACCATACTTGCCGACACCCGCGCGCCCGCATATCCCCCTCCCCGCAGACGTTGTCTCCCGCGCGAAGATTGCCCGTGGTAAGACTGCCCGCGCGGTGCCCGCGCTGTGCGGGTACGAGCCGCGCGGCGCCCGTGCGGGTGCAGGCCGCGCGGCGCCCGCGCGGCGGCCGCGCGGGTGCGGGCCGCGCGGCGCCCGCGCGGCGGCCGCGCGGGTGCGGGCCGCGCGGCGCCCGCGCGGGGCCGGGCCGCGCGGCGCCCGCGCGGTGCCCGCACGGCGCCGGGCCGCGCGGCTCCCGCGCGGGGCCGGGCCGCGCGGCACACGCGCGGCAGCCGCGCGGCGCCCGCGCGGGTGAAGGCCGCGCGGCGCCCGCGCGACGCCTGAGCGGCGCCCGCCCTTGCGGCGTCCGTCCACGCGGTGCCCTAGCGGCACCGCGCGTCTCCTTCGTCCGCACGGTGCCCTAGCGGCACCGCGCGTCTCCTTCGTCCGCACGGTGCCCTAGCGGTACCGCGCATCGTCCGCCCGCGCGCACCGTGCCCTAATTCGTACGGTGACGGCGGCGGTCGGCGGAGACGAAGGGTACGGAGATGGGGAAGACGACTGAAATTTACCAAAAAAAAGAAACCCGAAAAATACCACGAACATTAAAACACTTACCGGATTATCCGACGGGGAAGAACCGATCGCGCTCTAGATCACGGTACGCGGTTCGGGGTGATCGGATCCCGTCGTCTTCTTCCTCTTCCTCTCGTCCGGTTAGGGTTCCGCTTTTCTCCCCTTTTTTTTTCTTTCCGCTCTCACGGCTAGGGTTTTGTAACTCTCTTTTAACGGAGGGGGGGAAAAATAATTATATTATCTCTTTATTTTATTTCCTTGATTTAATTATTTTCTAACTCGTACGTAATTGGAAATTCTGTTTTCGTCACCGGATAATTAATTAATTAATTAATTATCCCCTACGAGATAACCCCCATTATCCCAAACGGGTGCAAGATATTTTGGACGGATTTCGATGCACGACTAATCACCGCATCACTACGAATTTCGTTCCGGGAGATCACGACATCGGATTTCAGATCCGATCGCACCGTCGGTCATCATTTTTTGCGCTCTTTCGCAGAAAAATACAAGCACCACACACCGACCGACTAATCAAACATGTAATATTCCGGAGTACTAAAGGAACACTATACTAGAAGGAGGGTTAATTAATTCAGAAAACCGTGTCATTACACTGGGTCGGTGGGTGCGGTCCTCCACAAATAATACAACGGTCAGGGCGCGGCTGCCGTGAAGTCTGCTGCTGCTGCGAAGGCTGCTGCTGTCGAGGTAGTCGACGCTGCTGCTGCTGAAACTGGCGAGATGCCCCCGATCTCTGCCGCCCCTGATACCCCGACCCTGAGAGTGGAAACGTGGAGGTCTCGGGGGTCCCTGCCTACTCGACTGCCCCTCCTCCATCGATGCCGGGCGCTTCGCCCCAGGAGTCACTACGGGGGCTGGAGCCACCTCTGCCATCACTGCCTCCCCACACTCCACATATAACGCCTGCTCCATCGAGGCCTCCAAACTCTGTAGTCTGCGGGAGCGGACGAACTGATAGATGTCCCGACGCAATCCTCTCTCAAACATGTAAATTCGGTGAGCCTCATCTCTGGCCACGTGGGGTAAACAAGCTAACAGCTAGTTGAATTTGACTATATACATATGCACGGGCCAATCTACCTTGCGGAGATTCTTCAGCTGCTCCTCAAGTCTCTGTCGAACACTCTCTGGAAAGAAAGCCCCAAGAAGCATACTGCGGAACTTTGCCCACGAAAGAAGCTGTGTCCTAGGCGGACCAGCTGGTCGCACATGCCGCCACCATGCCTCGGCGTTGCTCTCCAAAAAGTGAGTAGCCAACAGAACTCGAAACCTCTCCTCAATAAATAGGCTCTTGAAATGGCGCTCCATGGCCGTAATCCAAGACTCGACTGCCCACGGCTCAGCACTCATACCCGAAAAGTAGGGTGGATCAAACTGGCGGAACCTCATCAATAGATCCACCACCTCCCACTGCGCTGCCGAAGTCAACGATCCCGTCGTCCCAGACGGTGGCCTAGTAGAAACTGGCTCAACCGGAACTGCCGGTGTCACGCCTCGAGTTAAAAAATCAACGTCTAAATTTTTTTTTTTTTTTTTTTTTTTTTTTTTTTAAATCAGAGTTTCAAAACTAGACAGGGCGCAATAGACCGCCACATATATAGAAGAGTCCCAATCCCCTTTGGGATTGAGCCTTTTCTATATATGCACGGCTAGCTTGGCAACAACATCAGAGTACTAACTACGTACTACATTTATTAAAATTACAAATTAATTATTACAACAACTTTACAGAATAAATTACACATTTCTTTTTACTAATACAAATACATGTGCTTTTCGGCTGTCCAGGGTCAATCTCTAACTTGGAACCTCACCAACTCGTCCCGACATCCCAGCACCCGCTCGGCCTGAAAAACAGTCACCCGAGGGTGTGAGACACACCGGAGTGTATCCCAGTGGGCACGACGAGTCGAGAAATAGCAGATCGTACCTACTGGCATACAATACTAGAGGATAGTAATAATCACATGTTAGGTAAAGCAGATATATCTCTGGAGCTGTAATTTAAAGCAATCTGATAAAATCTTGAAGCAAGCATAGGCTGATAACTATAGCAGGAATAGGAATCAGGGAATCATGAGATATGACAAAAGCAGGCTAAACATGCATCATATGCACCAACAAATGAAATATCAAATACCCAATCATAAGCCACCATATTGGTCTACAAGACCTCAGGGATACCTCGCCGAACCTGGCACCAACCTGGCTGACATACTCCGGCACCCTCGGGCACTAACCTGGGAGTCAACACTCCGGCACCCTTGGGCACTAACCTGGGAGTCACGGGTCGTATACCAGACCACTTTACTGGTAAAGAACATCCACACGGGGCGCGACTCCGTTGATGTTCGTGAAGTACAGCAGTGCGGGCGATCAATCATACAAATGCTCAAGATCACGGTCCACAGACCGGGTAATCGGCAATAAGCCAGAATCAATCCCCTCTGGGATGCAACAGTGATATGATAACAACATCTCTACTAAATGCAAGATCAACAACAACAACTGAATACCAATCATGCAGACTAACCAGTTATGCAGACTAAACACATGCTTTTAAGAAAACATTTTGAAAAGTCCAAACCTCGAAGAGCGTTGCCCTCGTCCTATCAAACAAGAACAGACTCAGGCGACCCTACGAAGCTCGGTAGGTTTTAGGTCCAAACCTCGAAGAGCGTTGCCCTTGTCCTATCAAACAAGAATAGACTCAGGCTACCCTACGAAGCTCGGTAAAAGCATTTATTTGATAAAATCATGTATTTAGCAGCATAACGGGTGAACAACAAGCCGAAACAATCCAATCAACGATGCAATGTCAGAATCAACTGAATTTCAACTTATATGTAGGAATAATCATCCATTCTTATAACATGGATCAGAATAATCAGGAGGTACTGATAAACAGGTATGCAAACTAGCAAATGACCAAAATCCCAATAAGGGTGCAATGTTGAGTATAATCAATAACCTCTAAAGCATAGATCAGGATATACTGATAATCAAGCATAAATGCGCAAGCTAATTAGTGACCAATCAGGCATGGCCAGTGTCCAGGAATAAAGTCATAATATCTGGAAGCAACTAAAGATCAGTCATGCAAGGTATCATGTAATCAATTTTGCAGATAAGGATCATAACTCAGCATATAGCAGAATGAAACTGATCAAAAGGAAAGGCAAGCTCAAATATCAACTAGGCTACAAGAACAGGGGTGCAACCAATACTATACCCCAGAGGGCCGAAATGATAAAGCCCGGACCGAAGATAAACCCACCTGTCTACGCGCAGGCGATTTAATCCAATATGTGCTCAAATCCAGATGCAAACTGGACCAACCTGGATCAAAAATGTAAATCAAAGATCGACTTAGTCCCCCTAACGCCAACTCGAACCTTAAAACCCTCTTAGTTATTTTAATTGCAACCCGGATACCGTAAAATCGTCGATTTTGCCGTTTTACGGATCGATATCCGATTTTCGCTCAACGAGAGCCGATGGATTCCTAACGAAAAGCTTAGGAATCATTTTGACACTGTCCTAACCTGTGTACAATGCCCCTTTTTCATTTAAACCCCTAGGGTTTCGAAAATCACATTTTAGTGTCTTTTTAGCACTATTTTCGCTCGTTCTCTCAACTGAAAAAGAATTTTAACGATCCGTCACTTCCAGCAGGTGACTTTTATCCTGCTGAACACCGTGCTCACCAATTTGTGGCAGCACGGAACCCGAGGCAAACTTCGGGCCATGAAACACTCTCTAACATAGCCTAAAATGAATTTTTGTTTCTCCGAGACTTCAAACACTGTTTCTAACGCGAGCATCGCGTCCAGTGACCCCAAATTAGCCTAGGGCACACTGTCGCGGCTTCGCCAACACTCTAGAATAGTGTTTTGTTCCAACATTACAGTTTTTAGTTGATTTAACTATAACTTTTATTCTAAAATTCAAACACAAAAACTCTGTATATCAAGGTTGATCTAAACCATGCTAGGGTGCCAGGGCTTGCACTGGTTGCAGCCCAGGTGTGCTAGATCACAGAGATACATCACCTTGCACACATACAAGTTCAGATTGCTCCAATTATTTCTCCACTCAGTTTCTGTTTGAACTGAAGTGATCACAAAGCTCAGGGGATGAAAAGAAACATCTTTCATATTTACAGTTTTGTCAAATTCAGTTTGAAAACTCATTGTGGCATTTTAACAAACACCTTATGTGCACAGTTTACACACACACACACATCCAAATCCCCACCTTGGTTCTCTACTATTTGTGACCCAGGGGCTTCCCAAGATGTAAAGAATTGTTCCTCCAAGTTGCTGGAACTTTTCCTAGCAACCTGGAGCATCCAAACCCCTCCCAGGTTGGGCTCGGCTCGAGGAAGAAGATGACATAATTTCTTGAAATTCGTGATGTTCCATCCAGAGGGTCTGGGGCTCAACCAAATGCACCAGTAGGTGCCATTTGCTTCTTGGAAACTTCCCATACCCTTGGCTGGCCTCGAGGTGCGGCGGCGACGGCGGTGGAGGAAGCTCCCTTTCGAGCTTCATGGGCTCTAATGGTGAAATTTCACAGAGATAACATGGAGCTTCCAAACTTGCATGGTAAGTTCCTTGGGCCCACACGAAGCTTCCCGACCCAACCTCCCCGGCCGAAGGTGGCCGGAGCGCCGGCGGCCGCAAAATTGTATGATCTCAGGTCATCCATGGCCGCGCCAATTTGGTGCAGCATGGGTGCCATGCAAATACATGGGGACACTCCCCTTAGTCCCAGCAACAA
>JAQOTM010001712.1:0-29400 GCA_029168755.2 Tillandsia fasciculata
CTTCGGATACCACTTGTTGGGTTATAAGTAATTGGATCTAAATAGGGGAAAAAACACCTAGAGGGGGGTGAATAGGTGTAAACAATAAACACTCAAAAAATCATTGCGCAAATAAACCTAATGCGGAAAAATAAAAGAACACGCAAGATTTTTACGTGGAAAAAACTCCAAACCGGAGTAAAAAACCACGGGACCGATAACACGGCGAAATCCACTAGAATTAAACCACGTACAAGGTGATATACCGTACTCACAGACGACTCAACCTTTTTCATACGCTCCTAGTAGATCTTCCCGCTCGCTCCACGACGCTTCTCGAATCCACGATCCGCGCCAACGTGAATCCACAGCGTCCAACGTCGAGTCCACGACGTCCAACCGAATCCACGGTCTTCACCCAATAGTACGCTTCGAATCCACGAACGTACCTCGCTCCGAATCCACGGAGAGCGGTGCACCTTGAATCCACAAGGCCACGCGAGTCCACGCGCCGATTTTGGGGTAAATCGTTGTTTGTTTTGGGTGGTGATGATCCGCCGAATACTTAGATCAAAGATAGATCGGAAATACATCTAAGTATTCATTGATTTGATTCTACTCAAAATGTGAGTATGGAAAACCTAGAATCAAATCAATCAATATAGATGAAGAAACATAGAATAAATCTATTGATTTCCTTTCTTCTCTATATATGTGGATTTTTCTTTTCGGCTATTTTCTTCTGTAATAGCGGATGCCCTAGAAATGAATACAGGGCCTATTTATAGGTTAGAAACCATTGGAAGAAGATAGGAAACAAAAACTGCCTTTTCTGGAGATTTTTACACGACGGCGATCCGGATTGGAATTGACGATCCGGATTGCAGAGAAGCAAGAAAGACGATTTCCAGAAAATGCCTGTTCGGGATCCGGATCACAAAGTCCGATCCGGATCGTTCATACAGTTTTACCAGAACATCAATGTTCGGGATCCGGATTGCAAATCCTGATCCGGATCGAGGAAGCACACAGGTAAAACTAGTGTTCGGGATCCGGATCAGAGGATGCTGCGATCCGGATTGAACCAGTGTATGAACCAACACCTTTCGGGATCCGGATTGCCGAGTCCGATCCGGATCCTGAACATGTCCCATGTTCAGTTTTTGATGTTTATGCAATAAAAAACTCTTCCAGGTGTTTCTACACTATAAGAAGTATTCGGATCATCAAAAATCTTTAGTTAAACGTACCTGATCCCTTTGAATTCTTCTTTCTTGAGATTGAGGTATACGATCCAAAGTTTCTTCATCTTCAATCTTCAAGACTTAATACATTCACGAAATACGCCAACTCAAATTCCGTAACATGTAATTCCTAAAATCCTGAGATTTTAGAGAGAGAGAGAGGAGAGAGAGAGGAAAAACTTTTGTATAGAACACTTCCTCTGATTCTCTCTCTTCGGCGCGCAAAACGAGGTAGGAATGTGAGGGGGTGGGGGACTTCTTATATAGTGGGCCAAAAGGGAATATTCCCACACAGGATCCGGATCCGAACAGGAAACACCGAAACGGGCCAACCAAAACGCGCCACGTGTCCACAAAACAGGGAACAGCCTGTGCAGGCCCAATGGAAATTCGCCACGTGGCCACGTGGTGCACGTGGTTGCTCCGCGCTCCGGGTTTTCCGGAAGATGTCAGCCAATCCGGGTGCGCCACGTGTCACCCTCCCACACGCCTTCTAGAAGCCGGCCAGCCACTCAGGAGCTGCCACGTGGCACGGGAAAAAGTCGGTGCACCCAGTGCACGCCATGCCGTGGACCGCGCACCAGCGCCCCCTGCCCGCGCCTGCCCGCGCCTGCCGCGCTGCCCGCGCCTGCCCGCGCCGCGCTCCTCCGCGCTCCGCCGCTGCCCCGCTGCTGCGCCGCTGCCCGCCGCCGTGCACCGCCGCCCGCCGCCGCTCGCCGCTCGCCGCCGGCGGCCGGAACAGTAATTCCGGCCGGCGGTTACTGTTCCGGTGAACAGTACCAAGTGCCGAAAAAATAAAGCGAATATACCATTTCGATCGTTTTCGCGCGCTGAGTCCGATTTCGCCGTCCATTTCGCCAAATTCCCATCCGAAATTTTGTCGAAAGCTCCCGAAAATCCCATTTGCTCTGATTTTCGCGCAGAGTTCATATTAAATGTCCAATTTTGATTCTACAAGCTCTGTTGCACTGTACAAGCTCCCCGCAGTCACTGTTTAATGTTGCACAGTTCCTGCGGGAGTCTGGATCATCACATCCTCCCCCACTAAAAAGAGTTTCGTCCTCGAAACGAGACTAAACAATAATCCTCAGTCCGAGGTCTCGAATAAGTAGGGGTGAGCATTCCTCATCTCCGACTCGAGCTCCCATGTAGCCTCGCGCTCGTCATGATTGCCCCATTGGATCTTCACATAGGGAATGGCCCGACTGCGCAATTCTCTCACCTCTCGATCCAGAATTCGCAGTGGGCGCTCCTCATACCTCAAATCCTCGCTGATCTCAAGCGGTGTGAAGTCGATGACGTGCGATGGGTCGAAGACATACTTCCTCAAAGTAGAGACATGAAATACATTATGGACACCAGCAAGCCTCGGAGGAAGTGCAAGTCGGTAGGCAACTGGCCCGATACGCTCCAATATCTCAAAGGGTCCAATGTATCGGGGGCTAAGCTTCCCACGAATGCCGAATCTCCTAATTCCTTTGGACGGCGAGACTTTTAGGAATACATGATCTCCAACTTGAAATTCTAAGTCTCGTCGCCGAACATCGGCATAGCTCCTTTGTCGGCTTTGGGCGGTCTGAAGATGCTTCTGAATCACTCGGACCTTCTCTTCTGCCTCTAACAACACATCTGGTCCCAAGGTCCGCCTCTCGCCCACGTCACTCCAATAAAGTGGTGATCGACACTTGCGTCCATACAACGCTTCAAACGGAGCCATCTGAATGCTCGCTTGAAAGCTATTGTTGTACGCGAATTCAGCAAAGATAAATGTCGAATCCACCCTCCGCCGAAATCCAGGACACAAGCCCTCAACATGTCCTCCAGGATTTGTATCGTCCGCTCTGACTGCCCATCAGTCTGCGGATGAAAAGCTGTACTGAACCTGAGTTCAGTCCCCAAGGCTGTTTGCAAACTTTTCCAGAAATGCGAAACAAACCTCGGGTCTCTATCCGATACAATGGAGGCTGGTACTCCATGTAATCTCACTATCTCATCTAGATAAACTGGGCTAGTCGCTCAAGTGGCCAAGTAGTCTGCATAGGCAAGAAATGCGCTGACTTGGTAAGTCGATCTACGACTACCCAGATAGCGTTTGCTCCTCCCTGTGCCCTAGGAAGTCCGACCACGAAATCCATCGTAATGTGGTCCCATTTCCACTGGGGAATTGGGAGACTCTGTAATTTGCCAGCTGGCACTCGATGCTCAGCTTTCACCTGCTGACAAGTTAAACACTGAGCCACAAATCTCCCGATATCCCTTTTTCATGCCATTCCACCAAAAGTGTGCCTTGAGGTCCTTATACATCTTAGTCCCACCAGGATGTAGGGTGTAAGGTGTATAATGGGCCTCTCGCAGAATCTGCTCTCTAATCTCCGCATCCACTGGCACACATGCTCGGTTCCTGTACCTTAGTACTCCCGAGGCATCTACCGTAAAGTCCCTGACTGATTACTCGGAATTTGATCTTTAATCCTGGTCAAGTGGGGGTCCTCACTCTGTTTCTCCTTGATCCTGTCCAGCAGAGTGGGCTGCACGACTAAAGATGTCAGTCTAGCAGAGACCCCAGGGGACACAACCTCTATCTCGAGCCGTCTCATCTCCTCTAATAGCGGTGCCTGGTCTGTGATCAACATAGACAAACTTTGCACCGCCCTCCTACTCAAGGCGTCAGCGACCACATTAGCTTTGCCTGGGTGGTAGAGAATATCTACATCGTAATCTTTTAATAGCTCTAACCACCTACGTTGCCTTAAATTTAGCTCCTTTTGCGTGAACAGGTATTTTAGGCTCTTGTGGTCGGTGTAGATTTCACAGTGCTCTCCATAAAGGTAATGACGCCAAAGCTTCAGTGCAAACACTACAGCAGCAAGCTCCAAGTCATGGGTAGGGTAATTTTTCTCGTAATCCTTGAGTTGCCTTGATGCATAAGCAATTACCCTCCCTTCTTGCATCAACACACAACCAAGTCCACTGTGTGATGCGTCGCTGTAGATCACATATCCTTTCCCCATAACAGGGAGGGAAAGGATAGGGGCGGTCATCAATCTATTTTTAGCTCCTCAAAACTTTTCTGACAATCCTCACTCCAGATAAACTTCACTCCTTTACGCGTCAAGCGAGTGAGGGGTGTGGAGAGCTTCGCAAAGCCTTCCACAAACCGACGGTAATACCCAGCTAAGCCCATAAAGCTACGTACCTCAGAAACCGTCGTCGGTCGGGGCCAATCACGGACTGCCTCAATCTTTGCCGGGTCCACGCCACTCCTGCGGCAGAAATCACATGGCCCAAGAAGACCACCTCCCGAAGCCAAAATTCGCACTTTGCCAGCTTGGCATACAACTTCTTCTCTCGTAGAAGTTGCAGCACAATTCTTAAGTGCTCCTCATGCTCGGCATCACTTCGGGAGTAGATCAAGATGTCATCGATGAACACCACCACAAACCGGTCTAAGTATGGTCGGAAAATCCGGTTCATTAAATCCATGAATGCGGCAGGGGCATTAGTTAGCCCAAAAGGCATAACTGTAAATTCATAATGCCCGTACCGTGATCTAAACGCCGTTTTCGGAATATCCTCGGCCTTCACCTTCAACTGGTGGTAACCGGACTGCAGATCTATCTTAGAAAAGACACAAGACCCTTGCAGCTGATCAAAAAGATCATCAATGCGCGGCAAAGGGTACTTGTTCTTGATGGTCACTTTATTTAATTCCCTATAGTCCACACATAGTCGAAGTGACCCATCTTTCTTCTTCACGAATAGCACCGGCGCTCCCCAAGGCGACACACTCGGCCTAATAAAGCCCTTGTCCATCAAATCCTGAAGTTGCGCCTTAAGCTCTCGCAACTCAGCCGGTGCCATCCGGTAAGGAGCCTTAGAGATTGGCGCAGTTCCTGGAACTACGTCAATCACGAACTCAATCTCCCTATCTGGCGGCATACTAGTCAGCTCAGGTGGAAAGACATCCGGAAACTCGCGGGCAATAGGGATATCCTCGAGTTCCGGCGCCGCCGTAGGCCCCTCAACAACACTAGCCAAAAAGGCTACACATCCATGATGGATCATCTGCCTCGCTCGGGAAGTCGAAACCATAGAGGCAAAGAAAGCACTCTGACATCCCCGGTATACCAACATCTCCTGGCCTGGCTCTCTAAAAGTGACGGTTCTTGCGGCACAATCAATAGTCGCAAAGTACCGAGCCAGCCAGTCCATTCCGAGGACTACATCAAAGTCTCTTAGCTGTCTTAAGACCAACAGGTCTGCTGGCATAATCCAGGACTCGATTTGCATCGGGCAGGACCAACAGCACTCCTCCACGTGCAAAGTGTGATCGGGAATCTGAACCTCTCGTGCACGTGGTAAAGGTCCTACCTCTATCCCATGTAATGATGCAAATGATTTACTAATAAAAGAATGCGATGCTCCAGTATCAAATAATGTACGAGTCCTAATGCCAGAAAGTAAGGTGATACCTGCCACCACGTGTTCTGCTGCTGAAGAGTCCTCTACCTGCGCAGCATACACTCGCCCACTCTGAGCTGGAGGGCGATACTCCGTGGGATAGGAAGAAGATGGCCTGCTTGCTGGAGCATATGGTCGCTGAGCTGTCGACCACTGCTGAGACGAAGAAGGAGCAGATGCTGAAGATGGAGCCGTCGATGGTGCATATGGGCAGGCAGCTCGGAGGTGGCCAGACTGTCCACATCGATAACAGCGGCCAAACCTCAGATCACATGTATCAGAGTTATGCTGTCCCTGACAGAAAATGCACCTAACCGTAGCCTGGGGCTGCCTCGCCTGCTGCCTCTGTCGCGGAGGCCCTTGCTGCCGCGACTGCGATCTCTGTTGATGCGAATGCTGTTGCTGCTGCTGCTGCTGCGGTGGCCTCTGGGATCCACCAGGCCCTCGCCGCTCAAAACGCCCGCGGCCGGAAAAACTGAGGCCGTGGCGGTCGTGGCGGCCTCCAAGAACTGGCCTGTCCCCCGTCGTCTTGTGCTGGTCGCTTTCTGTCAGAACTCTGAGTGACTAAGCCCCCACGTCTGGCGATGACGCGGTCTCCCCTCTCAACCCACTGTGCATGCTCTGCTGCCTCCTGCAAGGTCTGTAGCCTTTGAGCATGTACCAACGTATAGATCTCTGGGCGCAGGCCCGACTCAAAGAGCTCCACTTGGTGAGGTCCGTCCCTGGCGACATACGGCACGCAGTTGAGCAACCGCGTGAACTCCTGAGAGTAGTCTAGTGCTGTCCGGTCGCCTTGCTGAAGATTCTTCAAATCGTCTTCCAGCTTTTTCTTCACACTCGTGGAGAAGTACGTATCCAGGATCATTTTCTTGAATTCTGACCAGGGTAGCTGCCGAGTGATCTGAAATTCCAGGGGCTCCACCCGGCGCCACCATGCATCAGCATCCCCGTCTAAGCAGTGTACAGCCATATGTACCCTGTACTTCGGGTCAATGAAGAAGTCCCGAAATAACTTCTCCATTGAAGAAAGCCAAGTCCCGATCTCCCAAGGCTGAGTATTCCGCCCTGAAAACCTGGGCGGTCCCCGCTTACAGAATCGAGTAAGTTTGTCAGCAAACTCCTGCTCCTCCGCAGGAGTCAATGGCCGGATTGCTCCCTGAGCAACAGGGGATGCCGGGGTCACTGGTACAACTGGGGGATTCACGGCAGGGGAAGAAGGTACAGGAGAATTCTCCGAACAGGCTGCGCCCTCTGTTCTAACATCTGCGTCAGCCGGCTCATGGCCTCCTCCTGACGCCGAACAGCTTCAGACATCTGGGCCATCTGAGCCTGCAGCTCTTGCACCTCACTCTGCTGGCCCTGCTCGGACTCCTCCTGATCGGGTTCAGGGGAATCAGGCTGAGAACGCGTCAACATTCTACGTCGCGGAGGCATCCTACCACAAGAAACCATACTCAGTATCATCACCCCACACGACCCAATCTTAGCGAAGGTCAAAGACATTCTCCTATTTCTGTGACTTTATGTTGTCTGCAGCCAACATAACTGTCCACCAGAAGTAGGCTAAGTCGATCCTTCTTACTTTACTGGAAGAGTTAAATAAGTAACCCAACGACTTCCGCAAAATCATCACGTCTCTCATACCCTATTATCCTAGGGTCTGCCAAAAGCCTAGGGTTTCCTAAGTCCCAACTGACCTATCCCTAAGCTCTGATACCAACTTTAATCTGTCACGCCTGTTGGGTTATAAGTAATGGATCTAAATAGGGGAAAAAACACCTAGAGGGGGGTGAATAGGTGTAAACAATAAACACTCAAAAATCGTTGCGCTATAAAACCCAATGCGGAAAAATAAATGAACACGCAAGATTTTTACGTGGAAAAACTCCAAACCGGAGTAAAAAACCACGGGACCGATAACACGGCGAAATCCACTAGAATTAACACACGTACAAGGTGATATACCGTACTCACAGACGACTCAACCCTTTTCATACGCTCCTAGTAGATCTTCCCGCTCGCTCCACGACGCTTCTCGAATCCACGATCCGCGCCCAATGCTGAATCCACAGCGTCCAACGTCGAGTCCACGACGTCCAACCGAATCCTCGGTCTTCACCCAGTGGCACGCTTCGAATCCACGAACGTACCTCGCTCCGAATCCACGAGAGCGGTTGCACCTTGAATCCACAAGGCCACGCGAGTCCACGCGCCGATTTTGGGGTAAATCGTTGTTTGTTTGGGTGGTGATGATCCGCCGAATACTTAGATTAAAGATAGATCGGAAATACCATCTAAGTATTCATTGATTTGATTCTACTCAGAATGTGAGTAAGGAAAACCTAGAATCAAATCAATCAATATAGATGAAGAACCATAGAATAGATCTATTGATTTCCGTTCTTCTCTATATATGTGGATTTTTCTTTCGGCTAAATTTTCTTTTTTCCGATGTATATGATCATAGCCGATTGCGATGCCCTAGAAATGAATAAGAGGGCTATTTATAGGTTAGAAACCCTAGGAAGAATATTCGGATCAAAAACAGCCTTTTCTGGAAAGATTTACCGACGGCGATCCGGATTGGATTTGACGATCCGGATTGCAGAAGCACAAATGACGGTTTCCAGAAAATTGCTTGTTCGGGATCCGGATCGTAGTCCACGATCCGGATCGTTCATACAGTTTTACCAAAACACAATGTTCGGGATCCGGATTGCAATTCCTGATCCGGATCGTTCAAGCAAATAGGTAAAACTATGTTCGGGATCCGGATCATGGAATGCTGCGATCCGGATTGAACCAGTGTATGAACGAACACCCTTCGGGATCCGGATTGCAAGCCACGATCCGGATCCTGAACATGTCCCATGTCCAGTTTTTGATGATTAAGCAATTAAAACCTCTTCCAGGTGTTTCTACACTATAAGAAGTATTCGGATCATCAAAATTCTTTAGTTAAACGTACCTGATCCTTTTGAATTCTTCTTTCTTGAGATTGAGGTATATGATCCAAAGTTTCTTCATCTTCAATCTTCAAGACTTAATACATTCACGAAATACGCCAACTCAAATTCCGTAACAATCTCCCCCTTTGGCGGTTTCGTGACAAAACACAAATCCACAAAAGAAAATTCAAAAAGATATTTTTGTTGCTATCACCATACAACAAAAATTTACAAAAGAGATCCAGAAATTAAAAACATGAGATAAACTCCTAGAACAGACTCTAGACTTAGACATCTGTAATCTCTGCACACAGAAATCATTCTTGACAAAAAAATCGTTAGATACCTCAAGAATTGAAACATACAAAACCAAGTACAGAGATAGAGTTTATTCTCATCATGACATTTGAAAAATTCAGATATGTAAAAGAATCATAGTTAAAACCAACATATCTTCTAAGCATTCAAAAACCAAATGTCAAAGTATGTTAGTCCAACATCAACTTGTTAGTTATATTACATGCCCAAATAGTTAGTAGAATAGTTAGTAGGAGCATGCAACAAATCAATCAATAAAAAACCCAAGTTGAGTTGAAGTCATACTTACCTTGATATTCACAAAGATCATTGTTTCATTGTTCAGAGTTCTCGCTCTCTAACTCTCTCCCCCTTTTTGTCACAAAACAAAGCCAAATAATTACAAAACCAAAGGAAGGTGAGAAAGATAAACAAACAAGAAAAGTCCAAGACCTGCAAAAGAAAAAGATAAGATCAGAACAAAACTTATTCCTCAGAGTCAGAATCATCGGATGTTGTGCATCCCATTTTAGCAAACATCTTCTTCACAAGTTTCTTCACAGATGAGACCGACTTATTTAGAGTGATTTGTGAAGCTGTGAGGATTTCCATCTCGTTTTTCATAACTTGAAGGTCTCCTCTCATTTCAGTGAACTCAGCAGACATACGTTCCTGCTCATTGAAAGCCGCTGTTGTTCTTTAAAAATTGAGGTGACAGAGGCATCATCGTCAGAGGTGGATGGAGGTGCCTGCTGTGAAGGAGGAACTGGGGCTGTGGAAGTGGTTGCTTGTGGTCGAGCTCGTTGTCGAATTGGAGGAGATGGGGGATCATCTTGCTTTGTTGACAAAGACTTGACAATGGTTGTCTCATTTATTGTCCCCAAACTATACATGTAGGAGCTTGCGCTTGTATCCACTTTAAACTTCTTAAGGATGCGCATGATAATCATTGGGTATGGTAGTCGCTCTGTGGGGTGAGAGTGTTCGACATACCGCGTCATCCTATGCCAAATGAGATAAGGAATGTTCAAATTTGCTCCCATCAATGCAGTCGGATTGTCAAGAAGATAGAGAAATAGCATTCTATCCCATCGAAGGACTTTCGTGTTCATGTTGGGAAGAATGTTGTAGCAGACAATGAAGTTTATACTTGTACTCTTTCTTAAGTTCCTTGGAGAAAACAGAATTTCCGGCAGACAAAGTGTCCGGAACGCAGATTCCATTTACTACAACTCTCCATGAGTTGGTGTTGAAGTTTTGAGTCTTCAGGTAGTGGAGTCCATCAGATCTTGCTTTCATATTAAGCACCTCTCCAATCAGTTGGGGAGTGACTTTGATTTTGATACCTTTAACCACGGTATGAAACTCGTCGTCCGTCCTCATGATCCATTAGACCCGTAGCATTCTGGTAAAACATGCGAACTGAGTGTGGGCAATACCCAGTTGACTCGGGAAAGTTGCAAATTGGACCGAGACCAGCTTGATTAAACAGCCTCCCAAACTCTGCAGAGCGTTCCATCATTGGTTTGGTATTGACATGTCTCTCACCAATGCATTCTCTTTTCTCAAAATCCTTGATTCTTGTGGAGCTAATGAATTCCTGAGGAGGAGGCTGGCTAGTGATAGGTTCGTTGATCGAAATGCCCGGAGCACTACCTCTTTTCCTCGCACCAGTTTTCATCCTTTTTCCAGTTTGTGTGGGCTCCATTGGTGCTTTCCCTTTCTCAGCTGCTGTAGGAGGAGGCTTAGCCTTGGGGGCTTCAGCAAGAGCCTTTCCTTTTGAGACAGTAGGGACAGGTGCTTCAATTTCGATGTTGTCCCAGTCAATTGACTCCGTTTCCGAATCCGTGTCGGAATCATTCGCAGCTCGCTTGGTTCTCTTTGCTTTCTTAGCTTTGGCAGTGTCCTTAACATGGACCATTGCAGCAAGTAGGAAAATGATCCAGGTGATCACCATTGCTGTAGTGCTTGAGTTTAAAAGTGTCCTGTGCAAACCAACTCAAGAACACATGAAAAATCGTCAATTTTGAAAAATTTGAAAAATTGTACCTAAACAATCATAATCATGTAGAGAAGCCAAGAATCAAATTAGTTTTCCAAAAAGAATTTTAAAAATAGATCAATTCCATGATTTTCAAAAATTCCTCTTTTATGCCCTAAAACAGAATTTTTAGAAATCGAAGCCTAAAAACTCGTTTATCTTGAGAAAAACCAGCATAAAAGCAAAACTAATTGACCCAGAGTTCTTATTTCAAAAGAAATTTGATCAAAAACCATTCACAAACGAAAAAATTCCAATTTTCAACTCACGTTTGAAGAAAAACTGTAAAAACCGAGTTTTGATCAATAAAACTTACTTGAATCCGAAGAACTTTGAGTTTGGAAGCTCCAAGAAGCAAGAAATCTAGAGAGAGAAGCTCTAGAGATTTTAGAACAAAAGATTAGGGTAAAAGAAATCAAATCCTCTTTGTTCTTATAAAAACCCTAGCCGTGATCCGGATCGGATCGAGAATGTGATCCGGATCGGCTACCCGCAGGAAGAATCCTGCGTTCGGGATCCGGATCACTTACCCCGATCCGGATCGGCTTCAACTTTTTCTCCAGAAAAATTCAGAAAAATTCAATAAAATCCAGAAAAAGTATGTAAGCACTTTATCATATCAACTTTAAACAAAAGACATCGTTTCATACAACAAGAATTAGATTATGCAAAATCTATCAAAAATATCCAAAAATGAAACGAAAATTTACGAAAGTTAAAACACTTAAAGTTGAACAACTTCAATTACATCTATCCTGATCTTATGTGTAATGCCTTTATCAAATCATCAATTTTGGTAAAGAAAATGAAATACCAAGATCAATAGATGTTTGAAATCCCAGATAAGTTAGATAATATATCTAGACAATCTGTTGAAGGAGTGGCTCTTTGAGCATCTTTTACTAAAATCCCACCTTATACCAACCATGAAATACGACTGAGTCAAGTATTTCAATATGAATTTCATCAACAATTTTCAAAACAAAATTTGCTTTTCATTCATGGAGTATCTTTTTCTTTCTTTTCTCCATGTGGTGGTAGTTTTCACACTCCTCATGGGATGTAACTCTTTCCACATCTTTTGAGCATTTTACATTTCATTGACTCCCCCTCAATTGGCTATCAATTATTTAATATATAAGGTATTCAACCAAACCATTGATCTCGAATTCATACTCGACTAAGCAATCAAATATGATAATGACTATACCAAGAGAACATTGAGAGAGAAATTGACTTTGATCACTAAAAAGATGGTTTGATTAACGTAAATGATCATTGCAACATTGAAATATTATGACATCAAAACATAATAAATTTCTAAATGCATAAAAGGATGCAATTAAAGTCAATTATGATTTATGCTCAATTAATGTCCTATGTACAAACATAGATAAAGAACAAAACAAAAACAAACAAAAACAAAACCTAACCTAAGCAAAGGTTTCAAAAGAGTTATTTCAAAGAAAGCATGCCAATTGCTTTACGCAAATGAATAAAACGTTTTTGATCCAAAGGTTTTGTTAAGATATCAGCTAATTGATCCTCAGTTGAAATATATGACAGTTGAAGAATGTTTGATTCAACTAGCTCTCTAAGAAAATGATATCTAAGTTCAATATGTTTTGTTCTAGAGTGCAACACAGGGTTTTTAGAAATGTTAATAGCACTAGTGTTGTCACATAAAATGGTTACCGAAGATGCTGAAATCCGGAAATCGCTCAACACGCTTTTCATCCAAATCAATTGGGTTGAACAACTTCCTGCAGAAATGTACTCCGCTTCGGCAGTCGAGAGTGCTATGCAATTCTGCTTTTTACTGTGCCATGCAACAAGGCAATGGCCAAGATAGAAGCATGCACCACTCGTGCTTTTCCGGTCATCCACTGATCCAGCCCAATCGGCATCTGAGTATCCAACAATATCCAAAGTCGTTCCCATAGGATACCAAATTCCGAAATTGATTGTACCTTTGATATATCGGATGATCCGTTTCACCGCTTTCAGGTGAACCTCCTTCGGTGCTGATTGATATCTCGCACAAATCCCAACACTGAAGGATATATCCGGGCGACTAGCCGTGAGATATAGTAGACTTCCAATCATACTGCGATACAGTTTCTCGTCTACATTCTCACTATGTGATTCACTTCCAAGTCCCTTATGGCTAGTTCCCATTGGAGTTGGAAAATCCTTAGAATTTTCAAGATCAAACTTTTTGACCAACTCCAGTGCATACTTGGATTGACACAAGTGAATTCCTTCATCGTTTTGTTTAACTTGTAATCCAAGAAAATAATTCAATTCGCCCATCATGGACATCTCAAATTCGCTTTCCATGGTCTCCGCGAATTTGGAAGCATCATTATCTCTCGTTGCGCCAAAAACAATGTCATCGACATAGATTTGAGCAACTATGAAATTGTTTTGATAATGCTTCACAAAGAGAGTCCTGTCAGCTCCCCCTCGAGTGTAGCCCTTTTCCAAAAGGTGCTTTGTCAACCTTTCGTACCATGCTCGCGGTGCTTGTTTCAGACCGTAAAGAGCCTTTTTCAGACGAAAAACATGGTTAGGTAGTTTATGATCCACAAAACCTTTCGGTTGAGCCACATAAACTTCCTCATTTAAAAACCCATTTAAAAAGGCGCTCTTAACGTCCATTTGAAATAATCTGATTTTAAAATGACAAGCAATCGCAAACAATATACGAATGGACTCGAGTCTAGCTACAGGGGCGAAAGTTTCATCAAAGTCTATACCTTCTACTTGAGAGTAGCCTTGAGCAACTAACCTTGCTTTGTTCCTGATGATAGTACCTTCTTCATTTTTCTTGTTCTTGAAGATCCATTTGGTACCTATCACATTGTGTTGCTTCGGAGGCTTCGTTAATTCCCAGACTTTGTTTCGCTCGAATTGATGGAGCTCTTCCTGCATTGCTTTAATCCAGTAATCATCTTGGAGAGCTTCATCAACATTCCTTGGTTCGATTTGAGATACATAGCATGCAAATCCGCAAACCAATTGTCTCCGTGTTCTAACTCCTTCTTGTGGATCTCCAATGATGTTCGATTCAGGGTGATCCTTGGAGATGCGTAACGTTTGAGGTAGAGGAGTAGACGGAGGTACACGAGATGATTCCTGCACATCAGATGAACTTGAAGAACCGTTAGATGCATCATTATAATCGAAAGAATTGTTAGAAGAAGATGCATTAGCAGGTGTATCATCATCAAGAGAGATATCGAGGGTAGATTTTTCAGATTCAAAGTGAAAAGCTTCATCTACCTTAACATTTATCGATTCTACGATCGTCTTAGATTCTAAGTTAAAAACTCGATATGCTCTGCTGTTTGTAGAATAACCTAAGAAAATCCCTTCGTCACTTCGAGAGTCAAATTTTCCAAGATTCTCACGATCACGTAAAATAAAACACCGACTCCCAAAGATGCGAAAATATTTGATGTTAGGTTTTCTACAAAACCAAAGTTCATATGGTGTATTCAATGTCCCCGGGCGCAAATACACGCGATTAATAACATAAACAGCAGTGTTCACCGCTTCAGCCCAAAAATAAAAAGGTAAGTTCCGGCTGTGAAGCATAACACGTGCCATTTCCTGTACGACCCTGTTTTTGCGCTCGACTACACCATTTTGTTGAGGTGTGTAAGGTGCGGAGAATTCATGTTTAATGCCATTAGAAGTGCAAAAGTCAATGAATTTGGAATTTATGAATTCCCCACCTCTATCACTCCTAACTCGAGTAATCCTTTCATTCTTTTCAGTCATAATACGATTGCAGATTTCGAGAAAAGAATCAAAGGTATCAGCTTTTTCTTTTAAGAAAGCTACCCAAGTATATCTAGAAAATCATCAACCAACAAGAAAATATACCATTTACCTCCCAGAGATGGTTGACGAGTTGGCCCCATTAAGTCCATATGCAAAAGTTCCAAAGGCCGTTTTGTACCTATGTGGTTCAAGTTCTTGTGTGCAGTCCTAGACTGTTTTCCTTTTTGGCAACCGCCACACACAAGGTTTTGTTCAAAAGAAAGTTTCGGAACCCCCTTGACCACATCTTTGTTCGAAATTCTAGCAAGTTCCTTAAAGTTTATGTGACCTAGCCTTTCATGCCAAAGTGTTTCATTTTTCAAAGATGCTAGGTTACATTTTTCAGAAATCTTAGAGGAACTACATAACAATTGTTTTCTGATCTAACCCCCTTTAAAAAGAAAGCATGGTTCATGTCAGTTACAGTGCATTTATCAGATGAAAAATTAACTGAATAACCACTATCACAAAGTTGACTTATGCTTATGAGGTTAGTCTTAAGGCCATGAACAAATAACACATTATCTAGAACCGGGCCATCTGGAATAGCTACCGTTCCCTTTCCAACAATTTTGGAAGACCGACCATCTCCGAAAACAACAAGTCCTCCGGAGTTTTTCTCAAATGTTTGAAAACAGTTTTTATCGCCGGTCATATGACGGGAACACCCGCTATCCAGGTACCAAGACGAACTATCATATGCATGCAAGGAAACATTGGTAGCAAGACAAGGGAAAATTTCACCTTTGCGCACCCAAACCTTTTTGGAGTGCGTCGGTAATGATCGTGAAGTTGATTTCCTAGGTGAGAGCGTCTTGCTTGAAGAATTGCTGCTCCTTGATGATGTCGTCTTGAGCGGTGTACTACCAAGGCTCTTTTCCTTCAATGAGTTGCAGTTGATTTTCGAGGAATAGCCTTTTTGGTAGTCATTGCAAGAGGTGCTTGAGGTGTGCGTTTGGCTTCCGTCTTGCAATTTCTTCTTATGTGCCCTGAAATGCCACAACGAAAACATACCTTGGTTCTTGTCGATTCCGAGGAGGATGTAGTAGGTTTGTTGTCGTTGCTTGTCGTGAACACCGGTGTCGGAGGAGGAGATACCGACTGAGGCACAAATACTGTCCCACTCGAACTTGGAATGTCTCCAGTTTGAGTGTATCCGAGGCCGAACTTATTTCTTTGACCAAGACCAAGAAGTCTGTCCAACTTACTCCTTCCAGAAGAAAATCTCTTTAAGTCATCCTTCAGTTGGCGTATGGTCTCCGTCATTTCCAATTTTTCCTGTCGAGCCTCGCCGTTGAGCTTCAAGAAGTAATTCGCTTTGTTCACCATATCCATATAATTCTTCTCGAGTTGCTCATTGGACTCTTGAAGGGAAACATTTGTTTTAATCAGATTATCCCTTTCCACTTCAAGATCGGTTGAGAGAGAGGTTACCCTTTTTACTTCTTCTTCGAGATCCTGCAATCTCCCTTTCAACCCCTTGTTTTGCTTAGCCAGTTTCTTTGAATCCCTCAAAAGCTTATGGTAGGCTAGAGCAAAATCTTCACCTTCCGAATCATCTGATTCATCGTCCGTTGCAATCTTTTCAACAGTGGAGTTGGACAAGGAATCGGATGTACTTGCCATTAAGCACATGAAGGGTGAAGATGTAGTGGACGCGTGGAAAGCTGTCGCGTTGTCTTCTTCATCACTTGAGGATGACTCATTTGACGTGGAGTTGTCATCCCAAGTAACGACTTGCATCGCTTTCTTCTTAGCCGGATTCTTGTTGGGACATTCCGTTGAAATGTGGCCGTAGCCTCGACATTTGAAGCACTGAACTTGTCCCTCAGAACTTTTCTTATCCTTTGAGAAGTTCTCTTGCTTCCTTGACTTGTAAGTTGAAGAACCCTTGCCTTTCTTCGACTTTCCGAAGGATGGAGTTTTGCTTGAATTTCCCCTTCGAAAGTTGCGGCGAAACTTCCTTGTCAAGAGAGCGAGCTGCTTCTCAAAGTCCTCCATAGAAAGGTTCTCGTCGTCGTCCGAGGAGGATGAATCCGCGTCTTCTTCTTTAGTTGATTTCAATGCGTAACCTGAAGACTTAGAAGAGGATGCCTTTCCAGAAGAATAGTTAGTAGGAAAAGTCATTTCATAAGTTTGTAAAGCACCTACTAATTCTTCTACACGCATTTCGTCCGGGTGTTTAATTGTTTCAATGGCTGCGACCTTCGGGCGAAATCGTTCAGGAAGAGTTCTTAGAATTTTTCTTACAACTTTAAATTCTGGAATCTTCTCTCCCAAGTTAGCACATGAGTTTACGATATCTTGCAATCGTGTGTAATAGTCAGTGAAGGATTCATTCTCTGCCATAGAGATAGAGTCAAACTTGCTCGTGAGCATTTGCAGTTTCTGAATCTTCACTAGGTTAGTTCCCTCATGCGTAACTTGAAGAACATCCCAGATTTCTTTCGCAGTCTCACATGCCGAGACGCGAGAGAACTCAGTTTGTGACAAAGCATTAAATAGAGCATTAATTCCTTTGCCATTGTAAGAAGATAAGTCTATCTCTTCCTTGGTCCATTTCGACCTAGGTTTTAAGGTGCGAACATCATCTAAAATTTCAGTTGGATTAGACCATCCTAATTCAATTGATTGCCACACCCTTTCGTCGATGGAAATTAAAAAGGCTTTCATCCGCACTTTCCAGTACGCATAATTTGTTCCATCAAAGAAAGGGGGTCGATTGATGTTTCCACCTTCAACCATTGTTTACAACCCTATTCCCGCTCTGATACCACTTGTTGGGTTATAAGTAATGGATCTAAATAGGGGAAAAAACACCTAGAGGGGGGTGAATAGGTGTAAACAATAAACACTCAAAAAATCATTGCGCAATAAAACCCAATGCGGAAAAATAAAAGAACACGCAAGATTTTTACGTGGAAAAACTCCAAACCGGAGTAAAAAACCACGGGACCGATAACACGGCGAAATCCACTAGAATTAACACACGTACAAGGTGATATAACGTACTCACAGACGACTCAACCTTTTCATACGCTCCTAGTAGATCTTCCCGCTCGCTCCACGACGCTTCTCGAATCCACGATCCGCGCCCAACGCTGAATCCACAGCGTCCAACGTCGAGTCCACGACGTCCAACCGAATCCACGGTCTTCACCCAGTGGCACGCTTCGAATCCACGAACGTACCTCGCTCCGAATCCACGAGAGCGGTTGCACCTTGAATCCACAAGGCCACGCGAGTCCACGCGCCGATTTTGGGGTAAATCGTTGTTTGTTTGGGTGGTGATGATCCGCCGAATACTTAGATCAAAGATAGATCGGAAATACCATCTAAGTATTCATTGATTTGATTCTACTCAAAATGTGAGTATGGAAAACCTAGAATCAAATCAATCAATATAGATGAAGAACCATAGAATAGATCTATTGATTTCCTTTCTTCTCTATATATGTGGATTTTTCTTTCGGCTAAATTTTCTGTTTTTCCGATGTATATGACATCGCCGATGCTGATGCCCTAGAAATGAATAAGAGGGCTATTTATAGGTTAGAAACCCTAGGAAGAATATTCGGATCAAAAACAGCCTTTTCTGGAAAGTTTTACCGACGGCGATCCGGATTGGATTTGACGATCCGGATTGCAGAAGCACAAATGACGGTTTCCAGAAAATTGCTTGTTCGGGATCCGGATCGTAGTCCACGATCCGGATCGTTCATACAGTTTTACCAAAACACAATGTTCGGGATCCGGATTGCAATTCATGATCCGGATCGTTCAAGCAAATAGGTAAAACTTATGTTCGGGATCCGGATCATGGAATGCTGCGATCCGGATTGAACCAGTGTATGAACGAACACCCTTCGGGATCCGGATTGCAAGCCACGATCCGGATCCTGAACATGTCCCATGTTCAGTTTTTGATGATTAAGCAAATAAAACCTCTTCCAGGTGTTTCTACACTATAAGAAGTATTCGGATCATCAAAATTCTTTAGTTAAACGTACCTGATCCTTTTGAATTCTTCTTTCTTGAGATTGAGGTATATGATCCAAAGTTTCTTCATCTTCAATCTTCAAGACTTAATACATTCACGAAATACGCCAACTCAAATTCCGTAACAACGCCCCGGAACCCGGGCTCGCCAACAGATCCGCCGTGCACACGGGATTTCCCGCGTACACGAAGTGCTGGTAACCTGCTCCGATATAATATGAACAATAAAAGAGCATAATATCAAGCTGAATAGAAGAACCACATAGTATTTCAGACTGGAAATACAAATACAACTGTAATAAGTACAATAATCTCCCAGCTCACCAAAATAGTACATCCAGCTGGCGGAAGCCAGACCCAAAATAAAAGGAGAATATCACAGTCTGAGTGGAGGGTGCAATATCTATCTAATAGCTCTCAGCCTCACAGGAGATCTATCTATTCAGCGATCCCCTTACCTTTATCAGCTGCCGATGGCCTAGCGGCTCCCGCAGACGACTCTGCAAATAAAGAAGAAGAAAGAGAGAAACAACAATGGGGGTGAGAACTACCAGCTGAAACCAGTAGCCTCCCCTAGTGGGTAAAACCTCAACTCTGACGCACCCACTAGGACTACTAGAGGCAACATGAAAGAACAGTGGTAAATTATAAAGGCTGCTGTAAAGAAAGGAACTATCACCACTATGCATCTACATGCCATGTAGCACGAAATGACTGGATGCAACATTACCAAACATGCCTGCCTGAAATAACTCAGTCTAGTGTCACTAGTAAAACTGGTACTGCCTGCTGTGCCTTGCCAAATCGGGTGTGCTGGCCAATGCCTTATCACCGATAGGGGATAGTTGCCAAATCGGGTATGCATAATACCGATAGGGGATAGGAGTCTCAAAGACTCTAAGCATGTCTGTAACACACTCCGGAGTGGCACTCGAGGGGAGCGACCCACACGAGTAAAATATCTCAGTAATAAGTATCAGAA
This sequence comes from Tillandsia fasciculata, assembly GCA_029168755.2. Lineage (NCBI taxonomy): Eukaryota > Viridiplantae > Streptophyta > Magnoliopsida > Poales > Bromeliaceae > Tillandsia > Tillandsia fasciculata. The sequence continues at coordinate 19,780 of JAQOTM010001712.1, forward strand.
GTGCCATAAAACAGCAGGACTGGATCATGACTATGACCAAAGTGGGAAAACCATCCACTAGGAAAACCCGATCCCCAACTGACGCAATAAACCAGACTCAACCCCAATCTGATGCAAGGATAAACATCTGGTCAACCGCCTACTGTCCGCGGTCACCGCAATACCCCACAAGTCCACAATCTAGCACAACCTTGGCTACACTATCCCAAACCCCTGCTCACACTTGAGCAACAACATATGAATGCAAAGGACAACAATGAAACATGTTCAAATCCCAATATGATAGTGTAGCAATGAATAGTGGCCTTACCTGATGTCCGGGCATGCATGCAACTGTCTTTATTTTTAAAAGTTGTAAAATAGTGTCAAAGGTTTAAAACAATTGATTTACTGAATAAAAGTCATTTGCATGCGAGATCATAGCCTTTGTCTCAATCACAGTGTCCCAATATAAGTCATCATATCTTTTGTGGGGTTATATTAAGTTTTAGGGGAGTTTGTCCCAGCGGTCCTTGTCATTTGTCATATTAATTTGTCCCAATGGTTCTCATTAATTGTCCTGTTAGTTGTCCTGTTAGTAGTCCTGTTAGTAGTCCTGTTAGTTGTCCCAATGGTTCTCATTAATTGTCATATTTTAGGGGATTTCTAGTAATCCCAGTGAGCTTGTCAAAAATGAGGTAAGCAACAACCGCCCACCTCGAGCAGCTCAAAATACACCCCAGGTAGTCTCCTGGTTGTCCACGGTCCTCAAATCCTGCAAATCAACGCTCCCGGTATGAATACAAATCTCAAAAAGCACAATATTTGCTGTTTTTCAAACAGCACGGGAAAAGAGGAATTTTTCACCTCTAAAATGAGCTCCTAAAATCCCAGAAAAATCACGGTTGCGTTCCTCGCGAAGAGTAGATCAAAATCGACTCTTAAAACGCCTCGATCTGACGCTCCTACGTCAAGATAAAAATCGGAGAAGTCGGTGCTGTCCAAAAACCATCACAGTAGAAAGGGGGGTCAAAGAGGACTTAAAAACGTGCCAAAAGTACGAAACGGAGCAAAATGATCAACACGGAAATCGAAGCCCTACCTCTTACGGTCGCGCTGCCGCAAAAATCGTCCAAAAATTCCACCTGGTTAGCCCGCAGTGAATTTTCGACGGAACTGCGACGGGAAATGGGCCTAAAAAGAAAATCGTCGCAGTGCGCCGCGTCGCAGATATCTTGCTATCTGTAACTCCTAAATCTTGAGATTTAGAGAGAGAGAGAGGAGAGAGAGAGGAAAAACTTTTGTATAGAACACTTCCTCTGATTCTCTCTCTTCGGCGCGCAAAACGAGGTAGGAATGTGAGGGGGTGGGGGACTTCTTATATAGTGGGCCAAAAGGGAATATTCCCACACAGGATCCGGATCCGAACAGGAAACACCGAAACGGGCCAACCAAACGCGCCACGTGTCCACAAAACAGGGAACAGCCTGTGCAGGCCCAATGGAAATTCGCCACGTGGCCACGTGGTGCACGTGGTTGCTCCGCGCTCCGGGTTTTCCGGAAGATGTCAGCCAATCCGGGTGCGCCACGTGTCACCCTCCCACACGCCTTCTAGAAGCCGGCCAGCCACTCAGGAGCTGCCACGTGGCACGGGAAAAAGTCGGTGCACCCGGTGCACGCCATGCCGTGGACCGCGCACCAGCGCCCCCTGCCCGCGCCTGCCCGCGCCGCGCTCCTCCGCGCTCCGCCGCTGCCCCGCTGCTGCGCCGCTGCCCGCCCCATGCGCCGCCGCCCGCCGCCGCTCGCCGCTCGCCGCCGGCGGCCGGAACAGTAATTCCGGCCGGCGGTTACTGTTCCGGTGAACAGTATCAAGTGCCGAAAAAATAAAGCGAATATACCATTTCGATCGTTTTCGCGCGCTGAGTCCGATTTCGCCGTCCATTTCGCCAAATTCCCATCCGAAATTTTGTCGAAAGCTCCCGAAAAATCCCATTTGCTCTGATTTTCGCGCAGAGTTCATATTAAATGTCCAATTTCGATTCTACAAGCTCTGTTGCACTGTACAAGCTCCCCGCAGTCACTGTTTAATGTTGCACAGTTCCTGCGGGAGTCTGGATCATCACAGCGGCCCTGTCGGGGTGATACTGGATGCTCGTCAAAATCCAATGATAGCTCTACAGCCACTATGGGAGGTATCACTATAACTCACAAATCCATCTCCCACCACTGACTAGGTTAAAATCGGCGCTGGTACCAAACTCGTCATCTGATCGTCAGGCTCCGCTAGCACTATCCGGTCCAAAAGCTCCTCACCCCAACAATAACCGTCGATCTCAGCCAGTCTTAAATAACATCCATTTTGGCCGGATTTCCACAGTCGCCCCTATGGCTAGAATAGGCAATCCAGGAAGACATGCTCTCGAAGCTAAAACTTGTACTGCAACGACTTGGCATAAAGCTTCTTCCTCACAGACCTTGCCACAGCATCTACAAATGCTCCACAAGCTCAAAATCATTCGGGAAGGGGGTAAAGCCAAAATATCCCTAGAGAATGCCGCTATCAATCCGTTCAAGTCCCAGTGGAAAACAGAGTTCCTCAATCTTAAAGGCAACAAGGCATTAGTCATTCCATTGGCTTTACTGTACTCACAATGCCCCTAGCGTCTCTTGAACGCCATCAAGGCGAAATACTCAGCTGTACATCCAAACTGGTGCAGGCATCAAATCGATCAACTGCCGGGGCAGAACTCCATCAAAAGGCCCTAAATAATACCTGGACCTGACTAGGCTCCAATCACCAAGGGCTCTCACCGTCGTATATCAACGACATGACACTAGGTCAAACGGACCCTCTATCCATCAAATCCACGCACCTAAGACATCAACTCTCGCAGCTCTATAGGCGATATCCAATAAGGTGCTATGAAGTTGGCGCGGTTTCCAGAACTACGTCAACCACAATCTTAATTTCCCTTTCGGGCGGCATAATCATCGGCTTAGGTGGTCTCACACCCGGGATCTCACGATCAATAGGGATATCCTTAAGTCCCGCTGTCGCCGTAGGCACCTCTCACACTGTCGCTGTAATCGGTGTGCTCTAACAGTCTCAACAAACAAATTGCCTTCCATTATCTGCCTTGCAGAAAATCAAAGCCCTTTCTCTCGACAGTCAAACATCCTGTGGCACTACGCCAACCAATCCCAAGCACTGGGTCAAACACTAAGCTGCCACAGACACCAATATGTCTGCCGGCATAACTCACGGCCTCTGCTACACTGGACACGATCCACAAGCCTCCCCCACTTGCACCATGCCAACAGTAACCTGTACCTCAAGTGCATGTGGTAACGACTCTACCTCTAGTCCATGCAGGAATGCAACATGCTCTAACTCCGACTGCTGTGATGAAATCATACCTGCGACAACTCAATCCACTACCGTGGCGCCCTCCGACCGGGCGGCACAGATTCATCCGCTCGATGCAAGTGGTCGTCGCTCAGCCTGCCAAAATATCTAGACCAATCACAAAGGGGGCACGACCTCTGTCCATGCTCACACTGAGGTGCCGAATGTGGTCTCTCGCTGACAGCCAATCCACGCTGCCGCTGCACCCTTCTGATCAAAGGGCTGTTGCTGTCATCGGGGTCCACCCAACCCCTGATGTCTCAAAAATCCACCTGGATATCATCGTCATAAGACCAAGCACAATTGATTCATGCAATTCCTTATACAATTATCCTTACTGAGCTCACCCCTCAATCACGTCTATTGCACCCCAAACATGCCAATTATCACTCACACAGGGTAACATCCCCTTGGGTAAGCTTTACATAATCCATCCACAAGGATATCCACCATCCTGGAAGGGAAAACGAAAATGTCTCGCCGGCCGATCTATCCTCCAACACCTAGCGCCAAGCGCCTCTATCCAGAACTTGCCTCTGACGGCAGATCCCCATCCAAAAGAACTGCAGCGCCAGCTCCATAAACACTGCCTCCACCATCGAAGCACCCCAAAGTCCAAAACTTGCAAAAGAGGGTCCGAATAAACGAAAAGGTATCCTGGCGCAATCCACTCTCAGTCACGGACATCCTATGCGCCTTGTCCCCTAAATCAAAGAGCGCGCAGTTCGACAACTGCGTAACCTTTTGACACAAAGAGGCTTCCAAGTAGTCTCTCCATCACCACCAGCCACGATTCTACCCCAAGAGGCTCCAAACTTAATCCTAAGAATCGGGGTGGTTTATCTGCCGAAACTGGCTCAACTGATCAATGGTGTCCCATAACTCATCAGCTGTCAACTATCCACCCTGTCTCGGCGCCTCGGCACTAAACATTGGCACAAAGGGGCTACTCACTCCATCAATACCACAGAAATCCTCGCCCTTGAGAATACTGCAATCGGGTGGTCTCAGAAGGAAGCACTGTCGAGCTGCCCGCCGCTCCGACAACTGTGTCACAAAACCAGATGCTCGCTCACTCTGCCGCTGAAAAGCCTCTGACAATCCTGTCACCTGGGTCCGGAGCTCTCTGACTCCAATCTGGTATCCGGCCCGAAACAACTAGCTCAGACCCAACTGCTGCACCAAAGTGCACCCGGGTCAGGGCCCAACGTCGGGGAGACACCGCTCGCCACGACAAACCGCAAATCAGCACATCCCAAACACTCGACCCAATCTAGCGAAAGTCAAAGACATCCCCCTATTTTTGTAACTTTATGTTGTCTGCAGCCAACATAACTGTCCCACAAAAATAGGGTATGTCGATCCCTCTTCACTCACAGGAAGAGTCAAAACCAAATCACCGACTTTCGCAAAATGTCGCGTCTCTCACACCCTAACATCCTAGGGTCCGCCATAAGCCTAGGGTTTCCTAAGTCCCAACTGACCTATCCCTAAGCTCTGATACCAACTTAATCTGTCACGCCCCGGGTGTAAACCAGAACCCGGGCCCGTCTACAGATCCGCCGTGCACACGGTATTTCCCGTGTACACGAAGCGTCAACAACCTGCTCAGATATAAAAGATATAATAAAAGAGCAATAAAAACAGAGCTGAACTAAAACTAATACATCTCAGACTGAAGCTGGAAATAAAATACAATACATCTGTATAAATGATACATCAGTCTCTCCCAGCTCACAAAATAAATACAACCTGCTGGCAAAAGCCAGTCCCAAAGGTGAAAGTACAACCGTCTGAGGAAAACATGGGTACACCAACAGTCCAGCTAACACGCTCATCCTGCCTCGAGATCTATCTACTCAGCCGTCCTCTCTCCTCGACCCGCCACTGAAAGCCCAGTAGCACCCGCAGAAGACACTGCAAAACAAGGAAAAAGAAAAAGAGGAAAGAAGAATGGGGGTGAGAACTACTAGTAAACCAGTAGCCTCCCCTAGTGGGTAAAACCTCAACTCTGACACGCCCACTAGGTCTACCAGAGGCAAAAGGAAACAAAGGTGGTATGCTAAAAAGAATAAGACTCCTGATGAAAAGCTACCACTAGAATGCCTCTAAAATGCCGAGCTAATAGAATAGCTGAATGTATGCATCAGAAAATAAATGTCTGCCAGAATAACCCAATCTGACCACCAGTAAACACTGGTACTGCCTGCTCTGCCGCGACGGGTATGCCAGCCTACGCATAACACCGAAGCAAAGGAGTCCCAAGGACTCAAAACCCAGCATGGTGCCCGGCGCTCTGCACCGTGGAAAGCCTACTCCGGAGTGGCACTCGAGGGGAGCGACCCACACGAGTAAAGTATCACTGTAATAAGCATCTCTGTAACCACTGTCTCATAATAGCAGGACTGGATCATGACTATGATCAAAGTGGGAAAAACCCTCCACTAGAAAGAACCCGAACTCAACCTGATGCAAGATAAACACATAGTGGGAAACTCCCTCCACTAGAGACCTGATACCCAATCTGATGCATAAGAAACCTCCGGTCAACCGCCCAATGTCCGCGGTTGCCGCAATACCCTGCCATCCTGCCTGTCCCAAAACCCAAGAACCTGACTACACTATCCAATCCCCTGCTCGCGTACGAGCTGCAAATACCCTGAGCCTCAAATGAAAGGAGAAAAGAATAACAAAAAGGGTTTCTCCTATGTCAATTCCAGCATGATAGTGTAGCAGAAAAAGGTGGCCTATCTAGGTGACCATACAAGCATGCAAATGTCCCAAGATGATATACATGCAATAAAGCAGAATCGATATGTTTTTACCTTGCTAAAGCATGCTGATAAAAGTGTAAGAGTAGTAAATAAAAGATAGCCTGTCTAAAATGCATGCCCAAAGCCCACTATTATTAATCAGCCTTCTAATCATAGAAGCTACTCCAATGCCTAGAGGGTAATCAAAAGTAGGGGTTCACAACAACACCCATGATCACAAACATGTCCCACAATGATATCTGGTCCACCGCCTACTACCCGCGGCAGCCATAATACCCCAGAAGCTAAAATCCAGGCCCCGGCTACACTATGCCAATCCCCTGCTCAAACCCGAGCAACAAATAGTCACCTGACTAAGAATAGGGGGAGAAGAAGCAAATAGGGTTTCTTCTAAATCAAGTCCCAACATAAAGTGTAGCGATCAGAAATGGTCTAACTAATTATCCATATAAGCAAGCCTATCTCCTCATGAGAGAAGAAGGGGGAGTGACGAATAGTGGTTCCACATGTGTATCAAATAATAGCTCCACCTGGGTATAATCATCATGCTAAATCACAATCCAACCACACACATGTCTATAACCTGCTAATCACCCTCACATGAATCATTCACCTATGCCTGTCCAAAAATCCCCAAGTGGTACCCTCCCACAAGACATTTCATAATATCTCAACATGAAAGTACATCCCCTATGCAACAGTTAAATGCCAATATAATGTCCAAGTAAGCATGTATAAGTTCCAACCGCTAACAAGTTTCCACTACAGTGTTTTCCAGATGATAGGCTCGTAATTATTTTAGTTAAACATGCATGTCTACTAAGTGAGCATTCAAAATGTCCAATAGAGAAGATCTCTCTAATATTCCTAGTGGGTATATCAGAAAAGAGGAGAGTAAAGCAACCACCCACCTGAAGTGCGAACTGTCCGGTCCCGTACAGCTGAAAATACCAGAAACTCCAAACCCTTGCTCCAACAAGTTCAGCACACCCGCAACACTCCTGGTACAATACAAAATCCACTAAATACACTTAGGCTCCCAAATAATGCTCTTATAATCACATACAATATCTGTCCCAAAACTGCTAAATTTTCACCTGCAGAAAGTGCCCAGAAAATTCCCAGAAAAATACCACAGCGATCCTCGCGTCGATAGCTTCGCAACGGTAGCTTGCACGTCCAAATCTGAGTTCGGTAAGACAAGTTATAAATTCGGCAAGGTGGTAATCCAAACAACAAACTGCGGAAAAAGACTGCACACAGTACACTGAGAAAACAGTGATTTTCACCTCGAAATAAATCTCATAAAATTCCAAGAAAAATACGAGCGCGTTCCTTGCGATCTGTAGATGAAAAAGTTGTATAAGCTCGTCTCCGTCAGACGCTCGTGCGCGAAGATACGGCCAAAATACTCCGATGCTGTCCTCACAATCCTCACAGAAAAAGGGGTCACATTAATGCCTCGGGATCCGTGCCAAGGAGTTAAAATCAGAATGCGCGATCAAAATGAAAGATGAAGCCCTACCTGTCGTGAAGCCAACGGCGCAAAAATCACAGAAGAATGATCTCGGGGTAGACCAGGAGAGCTAAAACACTGCTGCTGCGCCGAAGAAGAACACAGGAAATGCAACGTCGCGCCGCGCCGTAAAATCCAAAACCTCGGGATTTGAGCCTCCTAAAATCCTGAAACTTGGCGGGTGTAATCCTCACTTGAAGGAGAAGAAATCTCCTTCTCACCTCCCCTTCGAGCTGAGGTCTCGAAGGGGTCGAAAATCCCCCTTGAAGAGCCCTCGGGTTGCAACTTAAGGAAATCCAGAAAATCTTTTCAGAAAATACCCAACGTGTCCCGGAATTTTCGCTGCGCCCGGTGGCACGTGAGCCCACCCAATGTGAGCGCCACGTGGCCCCAACCACCGTGCACCGCCGATGGACCGCGGCACGTCGGTCACCTGCCCCGCGTACGGCACCCACTCCACGGCTTGCGTGGACCGGGAGCACAACACCGAGCCAAAATGCTGCCACGTGTCCTACCTGTCGGTCCACCGTGCACCAAAAAGGATCCGTGGACCGTCGACCGCGAGCCGCCAAGGAATATGCCCGCCACCGTGCACACCACTCCACGGGCGGGAACCGGTGCGTCGTGACCGCCACCAGCACGCCGTGCACGCGGATGCACGCCCGCGTGCCCGCGCGCCTCCCGCGCCCCGCCGCGCCTGCCCGCGCCTCAGCGCCTGCCCGCGGCCGCGCGCCGCCGCCCGAGCGCCCTCCGCCGCCTCCGCCGCCCCGCCGCCGCCGGCGATCGCCGAGTACTGTTCCGGCGTGAACAGTAACCCTAGCACAAATTACAGTGGGTAGTCCGTTTTGACCGTTTTCCGCGCGCTGATTCCAAATTCGCCGTCCGTTTCGCCAAATTCCAATCCTAAAATTTCGCCGGAGGCTCCCGGAAGGGTATTTTCATCCGAATTTCGCGCCGAGTCCAAGTTTGATATCCGATTTGCGCGAAAGCACTTCTAAACATCCGACGGGCCCCCCCGTTTCCCCGTGATCCGTTTAAGCCCGGAGTTCATCACTTGAGTCCAAATTGGCGCACGAACACCGCCGACATGCCGTGTGGCTTCCAGAAGCTGCTGTCACACTGTAGAAGCCCTGCAAAGATCCGGGTCACCACATCATGTGGTGGCAGGTATCACCTTGCTTTCCTGGCATTAGCCTCGTACTCTTATTTGATACAGGGCATCATACTCTTTCATTAGTAGATCAGTTGCATCATTACATGGGTTAGAGGTAGGACTTTTGCCACGGGCATTAGAGGTTAAGATCCCCGATCACACCTTGCACGTGGAAGAGTGTTGTTGTCCTGCCCGATGCAATCGAGTCCTGGATTATCCCAGTAGACCTGTTGGTCTTGAGACAGCTGAAGGACTTCGATGAAATCCTCGTAATGGACCTGGCTGGCTCGGTACTTTGCGACTATGATTGTGCCGCAAGAACCGTCACTTTTAGAGAGCAAGGCCAGGAGATGTTGGTATACCGGGGATTTCAGAGTGCTTTACTTTGCCCTCTAGATTTCGACTTCCCGAGCGAGGCAGATGATCCGTCGAGGGTGTGTAGCCTTTTTGGCTAGTGTTGTTGAGGGGCCTACGGCGGCGCCGAACTCAAGGATATCCCAATTGCCCGCGAGTTTCCGGATGTTTTTCACCTGAGCTGATAGCACGCCGCCAGATAGGGAGAATTGAGTTTTGAGTGACGTAGTTCCGGGAACTGCGCCCATCTCTAAGGCTCCTTACCGTGGCACCGGCTGAGTTGCGGGATCTTTAAAGCGCAACTTCAAGATTTGCTGGACAATGGCTTTATTAGGCCGGTGTGTCGCCTTGGGGGAGCGCCGGTGCTATTCGTGAACAAGAAGATGGGTCCTTCGACTTTGTGAGTGTATAGGGGGAACAAAGTGACCATCAAGAACAA
>JAQOTM010001713.1:0-29390 GCA_029168755.2 Tillandsia fasciculata
GCTGCACCCTCAAAACCTCCCAAATCAAAATTCCTGTATCAATCTATCCAAGAAAGCTTAATTATCACCTTCGAAACAATTTCCAAAAATCTCAGAAAATCACCACTGTGTTCATCGCGCCGAGTAAGATCAAAATCGAGTCCTGAAACGCCTTGATCCGCTGTTCCTAGGCTGAGATATAAAATCGACAAGCCGGTGCTGTCCAAATCCATCACAGAAAATGGGGGTCAAAGTATGGCCTCGGGAAACGTGCCAAAGTGCGAAACGGAGCGAAGCGGTCAGCCCAAAAATCGAAGCCTTACCTCTTAGGAACACGCTGTCAAGAAATTGCCCAAAAACTCCTCCTGGTTTGCTCACATTGAATTTTTGACTGAGCTGCGACGGTAATGGGCCGAAATGGGGAGAAAACCGAGGCAAACTGTAAAAATGAATCGCCGTTGCCGAGCTTCCAGAAATTCCGGGGATCCCACCACGAGCTCAAGAACATCAAGGGGAATAAACTTTCATATTGAGCTCTCCCTCCCATTCTCTCTCTAAGCTTCGGAAAAAGGAAGAAAAGAGGGGAAGGGTGGCTGCCTTTTATAGGCCCACAAAAACATCAAATAATACCCATCATGTCCCGAATTTCGGGCGCCCGGAACTTCCGGCTGCTACAGTGTTGGGCCCGGCCCAACACTGCGCAAGCCCGGATCCATCCTGGGCCTCCACGTCGCCCACATAACAGCAAACAGCGGCTCTGCCCACATCCCTCCCGCTGCGCCACGTGTCCGCCCAGAGTCCGACACGTGGCGCCGCTAAGCGCGCCGGTCGCGGTCCTGCGCGTGCCAGCGCGCGTGCTGCGCGCCGCCTGTTGGGTTATAAGTAATTGGATCTAAATAGGGGAAAAAACACCTAGAGGGGGGTGAATAGGTGTAAACAATAAACACTCAAAAAATCATTGCGCAATAAAACCCAATGCGGAAAAATAAAAGAACACGCAAGATTTTTACGTGGAAAAACTCCAAACCGGAGTAAAAAACCACGGGACCGATAACACGGCGAAATCCACTAGAATTAACACACGTACAAGGTGATATAACGTACTCACAGACGACTCAACCTTTTACCATACGCTCCTAGTAGATCTTCTCCGCTCGCTCCACGACGCTTCTCGAATCCACGATCCGCGCCCAACGCTGAATCCACAGCGTCCAACGTCGAGTCCACGACGTCCGACCGAATCCACGGTCTTCACCCAATAGCACGCTTCGAATCCACGAACGTACCTCGCTCCGAATCCACGAGAGCGGTTGCACCTTGAATCCACAAGGCCACGCGAGTCCACGCGCCGATTTGGGGTAAATCGTTGTTTGTTTGGGTGGTGATGATCCGCCGAATACTTAGATTAAAGATAGATCGGAAATACCATCTAAGTATTCATTGATTTGATTCTACTCAAAATGTGAGTATGGAAAACCTAGAATCAAATCAATCAATATAGATGAAGAAACATAGAATAAATCTATTGATTTCCTTTCTTCTCTATATGTGGATTTTTCTTTTCGGCTATTTTTTGTAATAGCGGATGCCCTAGAAATGAATATAGGGTCTATTTATAGGTTAGAAACCATTGGAAGAAGATAGGATCAAAAACAGCCTTTTCTGGAAATTTTACCGACGGCGATCCGGATTGGAATTGGCGATCCGGATTGCAGAAGCAAGAAAGACGATTTCCAGAAAAATGCTGTTCGGGATCCGGATCGTAGTCCCCGATCCGGATCGTTCATACAGTTTTACCAAACATCATGTTCGGGATCCGGATTGCAAATCCTGATCCGGATCGTGCAAGCAAAAGGTAAAACTAGTGTTCGGGATCCGGATCATGAAATGCTGCGATCCGGATTGAACCAGTGTATGAACAAACACCCTTCGGGATCCGGATTGCCGAGCCCGATCCGGATCCTGAACATGTCCCATGTCCAGTTTTTGATGTTTATGCAATTAAACCTTCTTCCAGGTGTTTCTACACTATAAGAAGTATTCGGATCATCAAAATCTTTAGTTAAACGTACCTGATCCTTTTGAATTCTTCTTTCTTGAGATTGAGGTATATGATCCAAAGTTTCTTCATCTTCAATCTTCAAGACTTAATACTTTCACGAAATACGCCAACTCAAATTCCGTAACAATCTCCCCCTTTGGCGGTTTCGTGACAAAACACAAATCCACAAAAGAAAATTCAAAAAGATATTTTTGTTGCTATCACCATACAACAAAAATTTACAAAAGAGATCCAGAAATTAAAAACATGAGATAAACTCCTAAAACAGACTCTAGACTTAGACATCTGTAATCTCTGCACAAAGAAATCATTCTTGACAAACAAAATCGTTAGATACCTCAAGAATTGAAACATACAAAACCAAGTACAGAGATAGAGTTTATTCTCATCATGACATTTGAAAAATTCAGATATGTAAGAGAATCATAGTTAAAACCAACATATCTTCTAAGCATTCAAAAACCAAATGTCAAAGTATGTTAGTCCAACATCAACTTGTTAGTCATATTACATGCCCAAATAGTTAGTCGAATAGTTAGTATAGAGCATGCACAAATCACAAAGAAAAACCAAAGTTGAGTTGAAGTCATACTTACCTTGATATTCACAATTTCACATCATTCATTGTTCAAAGTTTTCAAAGTTCTCTCTAACTCTCTCCCCCTTTTTGTCACAAAACAAAGCCAAAATTACAAAACAAAGGAGAGTTAAAAGATAAACAAATGAAAAAAAAAAAAACCCTGCAAAGAGAAAAAATTAAAACAAAATTACTCCTGAGAGTCGGAGTCATCAGAGTTGTGCATCCCATTTTAGCAAACATCTTCTTCACAGTTTCTTCACTGATGAGACTGACTTAGTCAAAGTGATTTGAGAAGCTGTGATGATTTCCATCTCATTTTTCATAACTTGAAGTTCTCCTTTCATTTCAGTGAACTCAGCAGACATGCGTTCTTGTTCATTTGAAAGTCGCTGTTGTTCTTTAAAGATTGAATTGACTGAGGCATCATCGTCAGAAGTGATGGAGGTGCTGCTGTGCTGGTGGAACAGGGGCTGTGGAAGTAGTTGCTGGTTGTCGAGCTCGTCGGATTGGAGGAGATGGAGGATCATCTTGCTTTGTCGAAGAGACTTTACAATCGTTGTTTCATTGATTGTCCCCAAACTATACATGTAAGAGCTCGCGCTTGTATCCACTTTAAACTTCTAAGGATGCGCATGATAATCATTGGGTATGGTAGTCGCTCTGTGGGGTGAGAGTGTTCGACATACCGCGTCATCCTATTCCAAATGAGATAAGGAATGTTCAATTTGCTCCCATCAATGCGTCGGGTTCCAAGAAGATAAAGAAATAGCATTCTATCCCATCGAAGAACTTTCGTGTTCATATTGGGAAGAATGTTGTAACAGACAATGAAGTTTATATACTTGTACTCTTTCGAAGTTCTTTGGAGAAAACAGAATTTCCGGTAGACAAAGTATCCGGAAGCAAATTCCATTGACTACAACTCTCCAGGAGTTGTCGTTGAAGCTTTGAGTCTTCAGGTAATGGATTCCATCAGATCTGGCTTTCATATTAAGCACCTCTCCAATCAGTTGGGGAGTGACTTTGATTTTGATACCTTTAACCAAGGTATGAAATTCTCGACGTCCGTCATCATGATCAATTAGACTTGCAGCATTCTGATAAAACATTCGAACTGAGTGTGGACAATACCCAGTTGATTCAGGAAAGTTGCAAATTGGACCGAGACCAACTTGATCAAACAAAGTCCCAAACTCTGCAGATCGTTCCATCATTGTTTGACATTGACATGTCTCTCACCAATGCATTCCCTTTTTCAAAATCTTTGATTCTTGTGGAGCTAATGAATTCCTGAGGAGGAGGCTGGCTAGCAATTGGTTCGTCAATTGAAATGCCCTGAGCACTGCCTCTTTTCCTTGCACCAGTTTTCATTCTTGTTCCAATTGGTTGGTTCCATTGGGCTTTTCCTTTTCAGCTGCTGTAGGAGGAGGCTTAGTCTTGGAGGCTTCAGCAGGAGCTTTCCTTTTGAGATAATGGGGACATTTCTCAATCTCTGTTATCCCAGTCAATTGAATCCGTTTCCGATTCCGTGTCGGAATCATTTGAGCTCTCTTCGTCCTCTTGGCCTTTTTGGCTTGGCAGTGTCCTTCACATGGACCATGGCAGCAAGTAAGAAAATGATCCAGGTGATCACCATTGCTGAGTGCTTTGAGTTTAAGAAAGTGTCCTGTGAAAACCAACTCAAGAACATATGAAAAATCGTCAATTTTGAAAAATTTGAAAAATTGTACCTAGACAATCATAATCATGTAGAGAAGCCAAGAATCAAATTAGTTTTCCAAAAAGAATTTTAAAAATAGATCAATTCCATGATTTTCAAAAATTCCTCTTTTATGCCCTAAAACCGAATTTTTAGAAATCGAAGCCTAAAAACTCGTTAATCAGGAAAAACCCAGCATAAAAGCAAAACTAATTGACCCAGAGTTCTTATTTCAAAAGAAATTTGATCAAAAACCATTCACAAACGAAAAAGATCCAAGATTTCAACTCACGTTTGATGAAAAAACATAAAAACTGTGAAAAACCGAGTTTTGATCAATAAAACTTACTTGAATCCGAAGAACTTTGAGTTTGGAAGCTCCAAGATGCAAGAAATCTAGAGAGAGAAGCTCTAGAGACTTGAAAACAAAAGATTAGGGTAAAAGAAATCAAATCCTCTTTGTTCTTATAAAAACCCTAGCCGTGATCCGGATCGGATCGAGAATGTGATCCGGATCGGCTACCCGCAGGAAGAATCCTGCGTTCGGGATCCGGATCACTTACCCCGATCCGGATCGGCTTCAACTTTTTCTCCAGAAAAATTTAGAAAAATTCCATAAAATCCAGAAAAAGTATGTAAGCACTTTACCATGTCAACTTTAAACAAAAATCATCGTTTCATACAACAAGAAATAGATTATGCAAAATCTATCAAAAATACTCAAAAATGAAACGAAAATTTACGAAAGTTAAAACACTTAAAGTTGAACAACTTCAATTACATCTATCCTGATCTTATGTGTAATGCCTTTATCAAATCATCAATTTTGGTAAAGAAAATGAAATACCAAGATCAATAGATGTTTGAAATCCCAGATAAGTTAGATAATATATCTAGACAATCTGTTGAAGGAGTGGCTCTTTGAGCATCTTTTATCAAAAATCCCACCTTATACCAACCATGAAATACGACTGAGTCAAGTATTTCAATATGAATTTCATCAACAATTTTCAAAACAAAAATTTGCTTTTCATTCATGGAGTATCTTTTTCTTTCTTTTCTCCATGTGGTGGTAGTTTTCACACTCCTCATTGGGATGTAACTCTTTCCACATCTTTTGAGCATTTTACATTTCATTGACTCCCCCTCAATTGGCTATCAATTATTTAATATATAAGGTATTCAACCAAACCATTGATCTCGAATTCATACTCGACTAAGCAATCAAATATGATAATGACTATACCAAGAGATCATTGAGAGAGAAATTGACTTTGATCACTTAAAAGATGGTTTAATTAACGTAAATGATCATTGCAACATTGAAATATTATGACATCAAAAGCATAATAAATTTCTAAATGCATAAAAGGATGCAATTAAAGTCAATTATGATTTATGCTCAATTAATGTCCTATGTACAAAACATAGATAAAGAACAAAACAAAAACAAAAACAAAACCTAACCTAAGCAAAGGTTTCAAAAGAGTTTATTTCAAGGAAAGCATGCCAATTGCTTTACGCAAGTGAATAAAACGTTTTTGATCCAAAGGTTTTGTTAAGATATCAGCTAATTGATCCTCAGTTGAAATATATGACAGTTGAAGAATGTTTGATTCAACTAGCTCTCTAAGAAAATGATATCTAAGTTCAATATGTTTTGTTCTAGAGTGCAACACAGGGTTTTTAGAAATGTTAATAGCACTAGTGTTGTCACATAAAATGGTTACCGAAGATGTTGAAATCCGGAAATCGCTCAACACGCTTTTCATCCAAATCAATTGGGTTGAACAACTTCCTGCAGAAATGTACTCCGCTTCGGCAGTCGAGAGTGCTATGCAATTCTGCTTTTTACTGTGCCATGCAACAAGGCAATGGCCAAGATAGAAGCATGCACCACTCGTGCTTTTCCGGTCATCCACTGATCCAGCCCAATCGGCATCTGAGTATCCAACAATATCCAAAGTCGTTCCCATAGGATACCAAATTCCGAAATTGATTGTACCTTTGATATATCGGATGATCCGTTTCACCGCTTTCAGGTGAACCTCCTTCGGTGCTGATTGATATCTCGCACAAATCCCAACACTGAAGGATATATCCGGGCGACTAGCCGTGAGATATAGTAGACTTCCAATCATACTGCGATACAGTTTCTCGTCTACATTCTCACTATGTGATTCACTTCCAAGTCCCTTATGGCTAGTTCCCATTGGAGTCGGAAAATCCTTAGAATTTTCAAGATCAAACTTTTTGACCAACTCCAGTGCATACTTGGATTGACACAAGTGAATTCCTTCATCGTTTTGTTTAACTTGTAATCCAAGAAAATAAGTCAATTCGCCCATCATGGACATCTCAAATTCGCTTTCCATGGTCTCCGCGAATTTAGAAGCATCATTATCTCTTGTTGCTCCAAAAACAATGTCATCGACATAGATTTGAGCAACTATGAAATTGTTTTGATAATGCTTCACAAAGAGAGTCCTGTCAGCTCCCCCTCGAGTGTAGCCCTTTTCCAAAAGGTGCTTTGTCAACCTTTCGTACCATGCTCGCGGTGCTTGTTTCAGACCGTAAAGAGCCTTTTTCAGACGAAAAACATGGTTAGGTAGTTTATGATCCACAAAACCTTTCGGTTGAGCCACATAAACTTCCTCATTTAAAAACCCATTTAAAAAGGCGCTCTTAACGTCCATTTGAAATAATTTGATTTTAAAATGACAAGCAATCGCAAACAATATACGAATGGACTCGAGTCTAGCTACAGGGGCGAAAGTTTCATCAAAGTCTATACCTTCTACTTGAGAGTAGCCTTGAGCAACTAACCTTGCTTTGTTCCTGATGATAGTACCTTCTTCATTTTTCTTGTTCTTGAAGATCCATTTGGTACCTATCACATTGTGTTGCTTCGGAGGCTTCGTTAATTCCCAGACTTTGTTTCGCTCGAATTGATGGAGCTCTTCCTGCATTGCTTTAATCCAGTAATCATCTTGGAGAGCTTCATCAACATTCTTTGGTTCGATTTGAGATACATAGCATGCAAATCCGCAAACCAATTGTCTCCGTGTTCTAACTCCTTCTTGTGGATCTCCAATGATGTTCGATTCAGGGTGATCCTTGGAGATGCGTAACGTTTGAGGTAGAGGAGTAGACGGAGGTACACGAGATGATTCCTGCACATCAGATAAGCTTGAAGAACCGTTAGATGCATCAACATTATTATCGAAAGAATTGTTAGAAGAAGATGCATTAGCAGGTGTATCATCATCAAGAGAGATATCGAGGGTAGATTTTTCAGATTCAAAGTGAAAAGCTTCATCTACCTTAACATTTATCGATTCTACGATCGTCTTAGATTCTAAGTTAAAAACTCGATATGCTCTGCTGTTTGTAGAATAACCTAAGAAAATCCCTTCGTCACTTCGAGAGTCAAATTTTCCAAGATTCTCACGATCACGTAAAATAAAACACCGACTCCCAAAGATACGAAAATATTTGATGTTAGGTTTTCTACAAAACCAAAGTTCATATGGTGTATTCAAAGTCCCCGGGCGCAAATACACGCGATTGATAACATAAACAGCAGTGTTCACCGCTTCAGCCCAAAAATAAAAAGGTAAGTTCCGGCTGTGAAGCATAACACGTGCCATTTCCTGTACGACCCTGTTTTTGCGCTCGACTACACCATTTTGTTGAGGTGTGTAAGGTGCGGAGAATTCATGTTTAATGCCATTAGAAGTGCAAAAATCAATGAATTTGGAATTTATGAATTCCCCACCTCTATCACTCCTAACTCGAGTAATCCTTCATTCTTTTCAATCATAATACGATTGCAGATTTCGAGAAAAGAATCAAAGGTATCAGCTTTTTCTTTTAAAAATGCTACCCAAGTATATCTAGAAAAATCATCAACCAATAAGAAAATATACCATTTACCTCCCAGAGATGGTTGACGAGTTGGCCCCATTAAGTCCATATGCAAAAGTTCCAAAGGCCGTTTTGTACCTATGTGGTTCAAGTTCTTGTGTGCAGTCCTAGACTGTTTTCCCTTTTGGCAACCGCCACACACAAGGTTTTGTTCAAAAGAAAGTTTCGGAACCCCCTTGACCACATCTTTGTTTGAAATTCTAGCAAGTTCCTTAAAGTTTATGTGACCTAGCCTTTCATGCCAAAGTGTTTCATTTTTCAAAGATGCTAGGTTACATTTTTCAGAAATCTTAGAGGAACTACATAACAATTGTTTTCTGATCTAACCCCCTTTAAAAAGAAAGCATGGTTCATGTCAGTTACAGTGCATTTATCAGATGAAAAATTAACTGAATAACCACTATCACAAAGTTGACTTATGCTTATGAGGTTAGTCTTAAGGCCATGAACAAATAACACATTATCTAGAACCGGGCCATCTGGAATAGCTACCGTTCCCTTTCCAACAATTTTGGAAGACCGACCATCTCCGAAAACAACAAGTCCTCCGGAGTTTTTCTCAAATGTTTGAAAACAGTTTTTATCACCGGTCATATGACGGGAACACCCGCTATCCAGGTACCAAGACGAACTATCATATGCATGCAAGGAAACATTGGTAGCAAGACAAGGGAAAATTTCACCTTTGCGCACCCAAACCTTTTTGGAATGCGTCGGTAATGATCGTGAAGTTGATTTCCTAGGTGAGAGCGTCTTGCTTGAAGAATTGCTGCTCCTTGATGATGTCGTCTTGAGCGGTGTACTACCAAGGCTCTTTTCCTTCAATGAATTGCAGTTGATTTTCGAGGAATAGCCTTTTTGGTAGTCATTGCAAGAGGTGCTTGAGGTGTGCGTTTGGCTTCCGTCTTGCAATTTCTCCTTATGTGCCCTGAAATGCCACAACGAAAACATACCTTAGATTCTTGTCGATTCCGAGGAGGATGTAGTAGGCTTGTTGTCGTTGCTTGTCGTGAATTCCGGTGTCGGAGGAGGAGATACCGACTGAGGCACAAATACTGTCCCACTCGAACTTGGAATGTCTCCAGTTTGAGTGTATCCGAGGCCGAACTTATTTCTTTGACCAAGACCAAGAAGTCTGTCCAACTTACTCCTTCCAGAAGAAAATCTCTTTAAGTCATCCTTCAGTTGGCGTATGGTCTCCGTCATTTCCAATTTTTCCTGTCGAGCCTCGCCGTTGAGCTTCAAGAAGTAATTCGCTTTGTTCACCATATCCATATAATTCTTCTCGAGTTGCTCATTGGACTCTTGAAGGGAAACATTTGTTTTAATCAGATTATCCCTTTCCACTTCAAGATCGGTTGAGAGAGAGGTTACCCTTTTTACTTCTTCTTCGAGATCCTGCAATCTCCCTTTCAACCCCTTGTTTTGCTTAGCCAGTTTCTTTGAATCCCTCAAAAGCTTATGGTAGGCTAGAGCAAAATCTTCACCTTCCGAATCATCTGATTCATCGTCCGTTGCAATCTTTTCAACAGTGGAGTTGGACAGTGAATCGGATGTACTTGCCATTAAGCACATGAAGGGTGAAGATGTAGTGGACGCGTGGAAAGCTGTCGCGTTGTCTTCTTCATCACTTGAGGATGACTCATTTGACGTGGAGTTGTCATCCCAAGTAACGACTTGCATCGCTTTCTTCTTTGCCGGATTCTTGTTGGGACACTCCGTTGCAATGTGGCCGTAGCCTCGACATTTGAAGCACTGAACTTGTCCCTCAGAACTTTTCTTATCCTTTGAGAAGTTCTCTTGCTTTCTTGACTTGTAGCTTGAAGAACCCTTGCCTTTCTTCGACTTTCCGAAGGATGGAGTTTTGCTTGAATTTCCCCTTCGAAAGTTGCGGCGAAACTTCCTTGTCAAGAGAGCGAGCTGCTTCTCAAAGTCCTCCATAGAAAGGTTCTCGTCGTCGTCCGAGGAGGATGAATCCGCGTCTTCTTCTTTAGTTGATTTCAATGCGTAACCTGAAGACTTAGAAGAGGATGCCTTTCCAGAAGAATAGTTAGTAGGAAATGTCATTTCATAAGTTTGTAAAGCACCTACTAATTCTTCTACACGCATTTCGTCCGGGTGTTTAATTGTTTCAATGGCTGCGACCTTCGGGCGAAATCGTTCAGGAAGAGTTCTTAGAATTTTTCTTACAACTTTAAATTCTGGAATCTTCTCTCCCAAGTTAGCACATGAGTTTACGATGTCTTGCAATCGTGTGTAATAGTCAGTGAAAGATTCATTCTCTGCCATAGAGATAGAGTCAAACTTGCTCGTAAGCATTTGCAGTTTCTGAATCTTCACTAGGTTAGTTCCCTCATGCGTAACTTGAAGAACATCCCAGATTTCTTTCGCAGTCTCACATGCCGAGACGCGAGAGAACTCAGTTTGTGACAAAGCATTAAATAGAGCATTAATTCCCTTGCCATTGTAAGAAGATAATCTATCTCTTCCTTGGTCCATTTCGACCTAGGTTTTAAGGTGCGAACATCATCTAAAATTTCAGTTGGATTAGACCATCCTAATTCAATTGATTGCCACACCCTTTCGTCGATGGAAATTAAAAAGGCTTTCATCCGTACTTTCCAGTACGCATAATTTGTTCCATCAAAGAAAGGGGGTCGATTGATGTTTCCACCTTCAACCATTGTTTACAACCCTATTCCCGCTCTGATACCACTTGTTGGGTTATAGGTAATGGATCTAAATAGGGGAAAAAACACCTAGAGGGGGGTGAATAGGTGTAAACAATAAACACTCAAAAAATCATTGCGCAATAAAACCCAATGCGGAAAAATAAAAGAACACGCAAGATTTTTACGTGGAAAAACTCCAAACCGGAGTAAAAAACCACGGGACCGATAACACGGCGAAATCCACTAGAATTAACACACGTACAAGGTGATATAACGTACTCACAGACGACTCAACCTTTTACCATACGCTCCTAGTAGATCTTCTCCGCTCGCTCCACGACGCTTCTCGAATCCACGATCCGCGCCCAACGCTGAATCCACAGCGTCCAACGTCGAGTCCACGACGTCCGACCGAATCCACGGTCTTCACCCAATGGCACGCTTCGAATCCACGAACGTACCTCGCTCCGAATCCACGAGAGCGGTTGCACCTTGAATCCACAAGGCCACGCGAGTCCACGCGCCGATTTGGGGTAAATCGTTGTTTGTTTGGGTGGTGATGATCCGCCGAATACTTAGATTAAAGATAGATCGGAAATACCATCTAAGTATTCATTGATTTGATTCTACTCAAAATGTGAGTATGGAAAACCTAGAATCAAATCAATCAATATAGATGAAGAAACATAGAATAAATCTATTGATTTCCTTTCTTCTCTATATGTGGATTTTTCTTTTCGGCTATTTTTCTGTAATGCGGATGCCCTAGAAATGAATATAGGGCTATTTATAGGTTAGAAACCATTGGAAGAATATTCGGATCAAAAACAGCCTTTTCTGGAAATTTTTACCGACGGCGATCCGGATTGGAATTGGCGATCCGGATTGCAGAAGCAAGAAAGACGATTTCCAGAAAATTGCCTGTTCGGGATCCGGATCGTAGTCCCCGATCCGGATCGTTCATACAGTTTTACCAAACATCAATGTTCGGGATCCGGATTGCAATTCCTGATCCGGATCGTGCAAGCAAAAGGTAAAACTAGTGTTCGGGATCCGGATCATGAATGCTGCGATCCGGATTGAACCAGTGTATGAACGAACACCCTTCGGGATCCGGATTGCAAGCCACGATCCGGATCCTGAACATGTCCCATGTCCAGTTTTTGATGTTTAAGCAATTAAACCTTCTTCCAGGTGTTTCTACACTATAAGAAGTATTCGGATCATCAAAATCTTTAGTTAAACGTACCTGATCCTTTTGAATTCTTCTTTCTTGAGATTGAGGTATATGATCCAAAGTTTCTTCATCTTCAATCTTCAAGACTTAATACATTTCACGAAATACGCCAACTCAAATTCCGTAACACCCCCTGCGACCCTGCCAGGCACGCATCCAGGAGGCTCGACTCACCGTGACCGCGTGCATGTAGACCGGCCTACGCAGAAGTCGCCACTTGCCCACCGAGTCCCCGTACACTACTGGTGTTCCGTGCTCCACGAGCCACTGAACCGGCCAATAAACACCTGCCACGGTCCAACTTCATCCAATGAGGAACCGCCACGTGGCACACCAAAATCCTAACCTCAGCGCCTGCCCAACGCTCACCTGCCCTGCTTCCCGGGCCCTCCCACAGTAGCCCCAACCAATGGAAATCAGCCACGTGTCCACTCGACTTCCTTCCTGCTGCAACCCGTGTAGCAACCTGTGAACCGAACCAATAAGCAACCGCCACGTGTCAGGTCCCTCCGTGCACGCCCCTCCGCGTGGCCGCGCACCCCGCGCAGCCCCTGCCCGTGCGCCCTATCCGCGCCACCGCCCTGCCCGCCGCCGCCTTTCCGCCTCACCCGATGGCCGCGCCGCCGCTCTCCCGCCTCTGCCCGCTCGCCGCCCCTGCAGCCGCCGGCGATCGCCGGAATCACTGTTCTGGCAGTGAACAGTAACCCATCTCAAAATGACAAGTGGGTAGTCCATTTTGAACCATTTTCCCACGCTGAAACCGAATTTGACGTCCGTTTTGCCAAATTCCAACTCTAAAAATTGCCGAAGGCACCCGAAATGTGTTCTTAGCCCGAATTTTCGCGCGGAGCCCAAATTTATATCCGTTTTCGCGCGAAACCACTTCTAAACCCTCCGCGGGGGTCTCCGATCACTCACATGATCCCTTTGAGCCCGAAGTCCAACACTTGTGCCCAATTATGTGCCAAACACCTCCAACACACCAAGTAGGCATCCAATGGCCACCCCAACGCACTGCAGCAGCTCTGCGGAGATCCGGGTCATCACACCAATAACACAGAAAGGACCGACACCATAAGAGTTCGAAACCCTGATAGGTCGCTCCTAGACCCCAATCAAACAAGAACAGACTCCAGGCTTCGCCTATCGAGGTTCCCGACCCCCTTACAGTTCGGGAACACGACAACCTCGGTATAACATGCGGAAAGCACCAACCAGGGTCCGAAAGTTCCGGAATACCTACACCTACAACCCTATCAAACAAGTACAGGTTCCAGGCACGGCCCCCGTAGCTTTCGTCCCGACAAAGGAATGGCCCCTAGAACCCAGATCACCCAAACTCTCTCGGGTGAGGAAGTGGTAATAAAAAGATGTCAGTTTTTACTGAAAACTATTTTAAATCTGAGAAACCCAATTTAATATATTTTAGTTCTTTTAAGAAAATTTGTTTAAATAAGTATTATTTTCCAAACCCCGAAGGGCTATTGCCATCACCCAAATCAAACAAGAACAGGCTCTTGCGACCTCTCGAGATTTGGAAGAAAAATATTAATTTATAGAAATCATGTGTGTCTAAAGCAGTCCGGGTCCTAGGTCCTACTAACACGGATATACAACTATCGCTAACACAGTGGCGACGAATAAACAAGGAAACAAGACATCTCGGGACCACCGTTTATACAAACGGCTCCTGCCACAAGTAAACAATCAACTACATCTACCAGACTCCACTCTGCTCTCAAGCACGAGTGTAAAATGCATCCTACACTAAAAGAAATCCGACCCCTCGGCCCACTATCCGGGCGAGTATAACACTGTGTCCAGGAAAGAAATAAGAAGTGTGGATGTCTAAAGCAGAATAAACCTAGCCCAAGTTGGAGTTTTCTACTGGTTTGGTTACACATGCAGCATATGACGGGGTGCTAAGTCAAGTTCCAAGATGACAATAATTTAACCGATGGTAGGACGCAAACGATCACATGCTAAATAAATATCACTAAGAATATCAATTCTCACAATCATGCATGGTCCTATTAAGATAGAATTAATGTCCAGTCCATCAATCTTGAAGACAAGGTCACCCACCTGATGGTGCTAACTGTCCAAGGTACCACAGCTGAGAATACCAGAAAAGTAATAACTCCAATTCCAACAGGTCCAGGACTATCTGCAAATCCTCCTGGGTACAAAAATATAAACTAAAGTTACACTTAATTCCATAAAATCCAAGTTTTATAATTCAGCTGTGAACAGTCCTCTTCTTCTGAAATTTTCACCTGTAAAATAATTTTCAAAAATTCCAATAAAAATATGACGGCGATCCTCGCGAAGAGTAGATGTCGATAGAGTCCTGAATCGTCGAATTCCGATGTCCGGTTGCGAAGATAAAAATCCGACAAGGGGCTGCTGTCCAAAAACTCCACCAGCAAAACAGTGGCTTAGAAATGTCTCGTAAACCGTGCCATAAACTTTGAATCAAGCAATGTGGTCAACACAGAAAATGAAGACATACCTCTCGTGAATCCAGCGCCGCAAAAATCGTCCAAAAATACTATCGGAGTAGCTCTGTGGACCTCTCAGACTGAAACACGACGATAACGGGCCTCCGATGAAAGATCGTTGCTCCGCGCTACGATGCCGAAATCGTCGACGCCGCGGCTTCCAGAAATTCTGGGCCTCTGCCAGAAGATGCGCAACACGAGGATCTCCAACTTTGTTAAAGGGTCCAAAGGCAAGAGAGTTCGGGAAGAAGGCGAAAAAGCCCAAGCAAAGGGGCCTATTTATAGGCCCAAACACAAAGAAAAGTCAATTGGGCTTTTGGGCCCAATTCCGGGCGCCCGAAAGTTTCGGGCGGCTACAGTAACGGGCCCGGCCCGTTACTGTGTGCACCCGGAACGACGGGAACGCGCCACGTGTCCCCGCCAACAAAACTCCGCATACCGCGCGCACATGGGCGGCTTGAGCCCGCCAATGGCGTGATGCCACGTGTCCCCACGCGGTTCACGTGGTCCACGCCTCTGGTCTACGCGCCGGGTCTTCCTGAATGTGTCGGCCAACCAGGAGCTGCCACGTGTCCCAGACCAGCCGCCTTCCTTGACGCCGCCGGACCAATGAGGTGCTGCCACGTGGCAAACCAACTTCTCGGTGCTCCCGATGCACGCCTCGCCTGTGGACCAGCCCGCCTGCGCTCTTGCCCGCGCCTGCCCGCGCTGCCCGCGGCCCTGCTCCGCCGCTGCGCTGCTGCGCTCCGCCGCGCGCCGCCGCTGCGCCGCCGTCCGCCGGTTGCCGGAGTTACTGTTCCGGCGTGAACAGTAACTTTTGGCCAAAAATTCAAGTAAATACATCGTTTTGATCGTTTTCGCGCGCTGAGTCCAAATCCGCTGTCCGTTTTTCTAAATTCTCATCCGAAATTTTGCCGAAAGCCCCCGGAAGGCCCACTTGATCCGTTTTTCGCGCCGGATTCATTTCTGATGTCCGATTTCGATCCTATAAGCTCCAATACACAGTGTAAGCTTCCAGAAGTCACTGTTAATGCTGCGAAAGTCTCTGTGGGAATCCGGGTCATCACATCCTCCCCCACTAATAAAAGTTTCGTCCTCGAAACGAGACCAAACTAAACAACTCTAGTCCGCGCCTCGAACAAATAAGGGCAGATGTCCATCAACTCTGGCTCTAACTCCCCAGTCGCTACCCACTCTCCGCAAAGCGAGTCCAAAAACTGAGAAAACCTCAGGAACTCCAAAAAGATAAAGGACAAAGAAAGTCCCACCAGCAGAAAAGTCGTCAACCCCAACTCTCTATTTAGAAAACAGCTGAAATTAACGAAAAGTCCGAAAATTTCGAAAGGACCAGTGCCTTCGCCCCAATCAAACAAGAACAGGTTCGGGCACCGTCTCCATTTCTGGAGCAATCTTCCGATGTTTTCGTCCTGTTCGTAAATTTCAGTACAAGGCAAGAAAAAGTGAGAGAAGTGTCGAAGTCATTCCTGCTGTGGTTACAAAAACAAAAGCTACGATCTAATCGTGTCCCCTAAGGACGCAACCTCTAGTCCTAATCGTCACCTACGCTTGAGACGTAGCACCTAACCCAGAATCACTGAATCCACTGCTACAGGAAGAATACCCGGGTGACCTATAAAAATAAACTCCTATTGTCCTACTCGTGGGAAGTCACCATTCTCATTCCACAATCAGTCGTTGCACGATACCGCACCAGCTGATCCATCCCGCGTGTTCAATCTGAGTCGTGGAGCTGTCACACCTGCCGGTATAATTCCAAGTCTCATCTGTCCTGATCATGCCCCGCAATTCTCCTCTACTCGTAGGACACTGTGAAGAATCCAATCGCTAATACATGTAACAAGATTTCCTAGCCCTTATCTGTAGTGCCCCAGTTTTTCCCCTATTTTGGGGTGTGGAACACCTAGTGTTGGTGTGTTGGGCCCCAACATGTCAAAGTGATGTGTTGTTTGGACTTAGGGTGGATTTGGAAGCAAGCCTGACCTTCGGCTGACTTTGCCGAATTTTAGGAGTGGAATCAGGCTAAACGGAGGCCGTATTTGGATTCAGCGCGGAAAAACGCTTGAAAACGGCTATTTACTTATTTAATTTGGAGTCCGGATGCCCAAAAACGGACCCCCGGAAGTTTTCTGCGCAAAATGGTGCACGGGGGGAGCTGTGGACCGGCCGGGGACACGTGGCAGGCTCTTATTGGGCCGGCGCACGGCTCTCGGTCCACGGAGCGGGCCGCCGGTGCACGGTGGACCGGCGGGCCACGTGGCAGGCACCGGTTGGGCCGGTGCAGCGCGCGCGGCGCAAGGATCGCGCGCGGGCAGTGCGGGCAGGCCGGGCAGGCGGGGGCAGCGGCGCGGTGCACGGTGGACCGGGGCGCGCCACGTGGCGGCCCCGGATTGGCCGGCTCATGTGTGCGCGGCGCACGCAACACCGCGCGTGGGCGGCCGTACGCGCACGCGGGCGGCGCGTTGACGGACCGGCGCCCGTGTCGGGCGGGCGGCGCCGCCCCACGTGGCGCCACGCCATTGGCGGGCGCCGCACGCGGGCTGACCCGGGGAGGGGGGCACGTGGCGCTCCCCCACTGGGCCCGCACGGCTGCCGCCTGTTTGGCGGACGCGTGGCGGGCCCAGGGCCGGGTTGGACGGAAGGTCGGACGGGCGGGGATCCCGTGTGCGGCCCGGGTTGGGCTGGGCCGCACTGTAGCCGCCCGAATCTTGGCGGGCCGGGCTGCACTGTAGCAGCCCGAAAACTCCCCTGCGCCCGAAAGTGGGGACAGGATGGTCATTTCCCAATTGTTTGTTTGGGCCTATAAATAGGCCCCCTCCCCTCTCTTCTTGGGCTTTTTCCGAGAGAAAGAGAGAGATCCAGGGAGAGGTGTGAGAAGAGAAGTTGTTCCCCTCACATTTTTCTACCTCGTGGTGCGTTCCCAGATTTTCGGGAAGATCGACAGCGGCGTTCCGGATTTTACAGTGTGCCTCGGTTTTCCCCCATTTCGGCCCGTTATCGTCGCATTTCAGTCCGAGGAGTCCCCTGCGCAGTACAGGAGTCCGATTTCGACGATTTCTTCGCCAGTGTGTTCCTAAGAGGTAGGGCTTCGTTTTTCGTGTTGATGGTTTCTCCAGATTCCGATTCTTTGCACGATTCCCGAGGTGATTTGACACCCCATTTTGCTGTTTGGATTTTTGGACAGCGGCGACTTCGACGAATTATTTCTCCGCGTAGGAATATCGGATCGAGGCGATTCAAGAGTCGATTTTGGGTGATTTTTCGCGAGGAACGCAACCGTGATTTTTCTGGGATTTTAGGAGCTCGGGACAGAGGTGAAAATTCCTCGTTTTGCGTGCTGATTTTAAAACAGCAAATGTGTGTTTGGAAATTGTTATATTTACACCTTGTACACTTGTGTGATACTGTAGGACATTGTTACAGCTGACGGTGTGTTTAGAAGACAGCGGGTATTTTCTGGGTACATTGTACACGCTTTTCGAGGTGGGTGGTTGCGCTTTCCTCTTTGTTGACTTGCTCACTAGGAGTAGAAGAGTTCTACAATTATAAATGTGACAGTTAACTTGTGGTACATGAACCTATTGCATTGGCCCCCCTAAATTAATTGATAGCTTCTATGTGATAAATCTGGGACAATAAATTTGGACAACTGCCATATCTTGAACCGCATGCTTATTTGGACAGCTAGTTAGGCCACTATTTTACTGCAACACTATATTATGGGATTTGACTTAGGAGAAAACATGCATTTATTGTTATTCTTCTCTATCGATGCATGACGATCGAGTCGGATCGGGATCTTGAGATAGTGTAGTCGGATCTTGAGTCTGGGACAGTTTAGACCCGTCTTGGGGATTGTAGGGCATAGTGGCAACCGCGGATGTTAGGCGGTTGACCAGATATTTTTACCTTATCAGATTGGGGTCTATGGGTTCAGTGGCAACCGCGGATGTTAGGCGGTTGACCAGATGTTTTTACCTTATCAGATTGGGGTCTATGGGTTCAGCGGTGACCGCGGATTTTGGGCGGTTGACCGGATGTTATTATCATATCAGATTGGGGATTGGGGTTGCATTAGTGGATGGAGTATTCCCACTTTGATCATAGTCATGATCCAGTCCTGCTATTGCGAGACATTGGTTACAGAGATGCTTGATACAGAGATACGTGATACAGGGATACTTTACATACTTTACTCGTGTGGGTCGCTCCCCTCGAGTGCCACTCCGGAGTAGGCTTTACACCGTGCCGAGCGCCGGGCACCTTGATGAGTTGCGATTGATGACAGAGCAGGCAGTGCCAGTATTTGCTGGTCCTCTGATTGGGTTTCCTTGGGCAGTCAGCCTTGTAGTTGCATACATACAGTTATCTTTTGGCACTGCATTTAGAGGCATAGTATTGGTAGTTCCTTCCTGCAGTCTTTATTGCATACCTCTGTTCTTTCCTTTCTGCCTCTTATAGTCCTAGTGGGTTTGTCAGCATTCGAGGTTTTACCCACTAGGGGAGGCTACTGGTTTATCTAGTAGTTCTCACCCCCATTATTGTTGTTTCTTGTCCTCTTTCCCCTTTGTTTTGCAGAGTCGACCGTGGGAGCTGCTGGGCCTTCAGCGGCAGATCGAGGTAAGAGGATTGCCGACTAGCTAGATCGTCTACCCCGAGCGAGAGATTAGCTAGACTTTTACTGTACTCCCCTTTTGTATCTCAGACTTTAGTAGTTTACTTTTGGGTCTGGCTGTGGCCAGCTGGTTGTATTATTTTGGTGAGCTGGGAGTATATTGTACTTTTATTTCAGTTTACAGTTTAATTCAGTCTGAGATTACTGTTAGTTCTATTAGTTCAGCTCTGTTTATGCTCTTTTATTGTATATTATCTATCTGAGCAGGTTACCAGCGCTTCGTGTACATGGGAAATTCTGTGTACACGGCGGATCTGTTGGCGGGCCCGGGTTCTGGTTACCCCCGGGGCGTGACAGATTAAGTTGGTATCAGAGCTTAGGGATAGGTCAGTTGGGACTTAGGAAACCCTAGGCTTTTGGCAGACCCTAGGATGATAGGGCGTGAGAGACGTGACATTTCGCGAAAGTCGTTGATTTATTTACTTGGACTCTTCCAGTGAGTGAAGAGGGATCGACATACCCAATTTCTGGTGGACCGTTATGTTGGCTGCAGACAACATAAAGTCGCAAAAATTGGGGGATGTCTTTGACTTTCGCTAGATTGGGTCGTGTGGGGTTATGTTACTGATTTGTGGTTTTTTTTGTGACAGTATGTCGCCCCGTCGTCGTTGTTCCGTCGGGAGTATCTCCACCCCTTCTGAGGAGCCCGAGCAGGCGGTATCTACAGAGCTGGGGGAACTGCGGGCCTTGGTGACCCATTTAGTGGCGAGGAGCTTTCGACAGGACCAGCGCCTGGAACAGCTACTGGCGCAGAGAGGTGGTTCGGCAGTCGGAGAGAGGGCTAGGGCATCGGAGCAGCGTTTTGAGAGGAAACGCCCAGCCCCGGATGTTGTTGGACAGGCCAGTTCTTCTAGACAGCCACGGTTTCGCGGCAGGTGTGTTTTCTGTAGAGGACGACACCCCTCAGGTACCTGTGACTTAAGGCGGGGTCGATGCTTCCGATGTGGGCAGTCTGGCCACGTTCGAACTTCGTGCCCCCTCTCGACCTCTGTACCCCCTTCTTCAGAGTTGGCCCCTATCGCATCCCAGCAAGGATCTCCGCAGCAGCAGCAGACACGGCAAGTGCGGGCTCCCTACAGTTGTATTTTCTGTGGAGGTCAGCATTTTCCCGGCACTTGCGCCCAGCGGTGGGGTCGCTGCTATAGGTGTGGACAGCCCGGGCACCTGCGAGTTGCGTGCCCCTCGGGGACGGCGGCGCACCCACTTTAGTGTCCGTCCCTACTACTTCCCAGCTACGACCGGGAGCTTCACCGACAGGTCTCCAGGTAGACCGAGCTTCGCCCCCACACCCTTCGG
Source organism: Tillandsia fasciculata (assembly GCA_029168755.2). Lineage (NCBI taxonomy): Eukaryota > Viridiplantae > Streptophyta > Magnoliopsida > Poales > Bromeliaceae > Tillandsia > Tillandsia fasciculata. The sequence continues at coordinate 20,647 of JAQOTM010001713.1, forward strand.
TGAGAGACAGCCGTTGTTGAGCGGTCGGGATAGCTTAGCGCAGGCGGGGGATTCCACTACGGCTGACCGTGTGGTGGCAGGTATGGTCTATTTCTGGCATTTGGATTCATATCTTTGTTACTGGAGCTTCGCATTCTTTCATTAGTAGATCATTTGCATCATTACATGGGTTAGAGGTAGGACTTTTGCCACGTGCACGAGAGGTTCAGATTCCCGATCACACTTTGCACGTGGAGGAGTGTTGTTGGTCCTGCCCGATGCAGATCGAGTCCTGGATTATGCCAGCAGACCTGTTGGTCTTGAGACAGCTGCGGGGCTTTGATGTGGTTCTCGGGATGGACTGGCTGGCTCGGTATTTTGCGACTATTGACTGTGCCGAGAGGACTGTCACTTTTAGAGAGCCAGACCAGGAGGTGTTGGTGTACCGGGGATGTCAGAGTGCTTTCTTTGCCTCTATGGTTTCGACTTCCCGAGCGAGGCGGATGATTCACCGAGGATGTGTAGCCTTTTTGGCTAGTGTTGTTGAGGGGCCTACGGCGGCACCGGGACTCGGGGATATCCCTATCGTCCGCGAGTTCCCGGATGTGTTTCCACCTGAGCTGACTAGTATGCCGCCCGACAGAGAGATCGAGTTGTGATTGACGTAGTTCCAGGAACTGCGCCAATCTCTAAGGCTCCTTACCGGATGGCACCGGCTGAGCTGAGAGAGCTTAAAGCACAGTTGCAAGACTTGATGGATAAGGGTTTCATTAGACCCAGTGTGTCGCCCTGGGGAGCACCGGTGCTATTCGTGAAGAAAAAGGATGGGTCACTTAGACTGTGTGTGGACTATAGGGAGCTGAATAAAGTGACCATTAAGAACAAGTACCCTCTGCCGCGCATCGACGATCTCTTTGATCAGCTGCAAGGGTCTTGTGTCTTTTCCAAGATTGATCTACAGTCTGGTTACCACCAATTAAAGGTGAAGGCCGAGGATATTCCTAAGACTGCTTTCAGATCACGGTACGGGCATTATGAGTTTACAGTTATGCCGTTTGGATTGACTAATGCCCCTGCCGCCTTTATGGACTTAATGAACAGGATATTTCGGCCATTTCTGGATCGCTTTGTGGTAGTCTTCATTGATGATATCCTGATTTACTCCCGAAGCGAGGCTGAGCATGAGGAGCACTTGAGGACTGTGCTACAACTTCTACGCGGGAGAAGAAGTTGTATGCCAAGCTGGTGAAGTGCGAGTTTTGGCTTCGGGAGGTAGCTTTCTTGGGCCATGTGATTTCCGCCGCCGGTGTAGCTGTAGACCCGGCGAAGATTGAGGCAGTTCGTGATTGGCCCCGACCGACGACTGTATCAGAGGTGCGCAGCTTCATGGGATTAGCTGGTTATTATCGTCGGTTTGTGGAAGGCTTTGCGAAGCTTTCTACACCCCTCACTCGGTTGACGCGTAAAGGGGTTAAGTTTATCTGGAGTGAGGACTGCCAGAAGAGCTTCGAGGAGCTGAAGGACAGACTGATGACTGCTCCTATCCTTTCCCTCCCTGTTATGGGGAAAGGATATGTGATCTACAGTGACGCATCGCACAGTGGACTCGGTTGCGTGTTGATGCAGGATGGGAGGGTAATTGCTTATGCATCGAGACAGCTCAAGGATTACGAGAAGAATTACCCTACCCATGACTTAGAGCTCGCTGCCGTGGTGTTTGCACTGAAGCTTTGGCGCCATTACCTGTACGGGGAGCATTGTGAGATCTACACCGACCACAAGAGCTTAAAGTACCTGTTCACACAGAAGGAGCTTAATTTGAGACAGCGCAGGTGGTTAGAGCTACTAAAGGATTATGATGTGGATATCCTTTACCACCCAGGCAAGGCTAACGTGGTCGCTGATGCATTGAGCCGGAGAGCAGTTCAGAGTTTGTCTATGTTGATCACAGACCAGGCGCCCCTATTGGAGGAGATGAGACGGCTCGAGATTGAGGTTGTGTCCCCTGGGGTCTCTGCTAGACTGACGTCGTTAGTCGTGCAGCCCACTCTGCTGGACAGGATCAGGGAGAAACAGAGTGAGGACCCCCACTTGACCGGGATTCGAGATCAGCTTCCGAGTGATCAGTCAGGGGATTTTACAGTGGATGCTGCGGGAGTACTGAGGTACAGGGACCGAGCATGTGTGCCAGTGGATGCTGAGATCAGAGAGCAGATATTGAGAGAGGCCCATTGTACACCTTATACCCTTCATCCTGGGGGGACTAAGATGTATAAGGACCTCAAGGCACATTTTTTGTGGAATGGCATGAAGAGGGATGTTGGGAGATTTGTGGCCCAGTGTTTGACTTGTCAGCAAGTAAAAGCTGAGCATCGAGTGCCAGCTGGCAAGTTACAAAGTCTCCCCATCCCTGAGTGGAAATGGGACCACATTACCATGGATTTCGTGGTCGGATTGCCGAGGGCACAGGGCGGAGCAGATGCTATCTGGGTAGTGGTGGATCGACTTACTAAGTCAGCGCACTTTTTGCCTATGCAGACTACTTGGCCACTCGATCGACTAGCCCAGCTATACCTTGATGAGATTGTGAGACTGCATGGGGTACCCGCCTCCATAGTGTCAGATAGAGATCCGAGGTTTGCCTCGCGTTTTTGGGGGAGTTTGCAGACTGCGATGGGGACTCAGCTCAGATTCAGTACAGCTTTTCATCCTCAGACTGATGGGCAGTCAGAGCGGACCATACAGATCTTGGAGGACATGCTGAGGGCTTGCGTCTTGGATTTCGGCGGAGGTTGGATTCGGCACTTATCCTTGGTTGAGTTTGCGTACAACAACAGCTTTCAAGCGAGCATACAGATGGCTCCGTTTGAAGCGTTGTATGGACGCAAGTGCCGATCACCACTTTATTGGAGTGACGTAGGCGAGAGACGGACCTTGGGGCCAGATATACTGCTAGAGGCAGAGGAGAAGGTCCGGGTGATTCGACAGCATCTTCAGACCGCTCAGAGCCGACAGAGGAGCTATGCTGATGTTCGGCGACGAGACTTAGAGTTCCAGGTTGGAGATCATGTATTTTTGAAAGTCTCGCCGTCCAAGGGGATCAGGAGGTTCGGCATTCGCGGGAAACTCAGCCCCCGATACATTGGACCATTCGAGGTGTTGGAGCGTATCGGGCCTGTTGCTTATCGACTTGCACTTCCCCCGAGACTGGCTGGTGTCCACGATGTTTTCCATGTTTCCACACTGAGGAGGTACGTCTTCGACCCGTCGCACGTCATCGACTTTGCACCCCTCGAGATCAGCGAGGATTTGAGATATGAGGAGCGCCCAGTGCGGATTCTTGATCGGGAGGTGAAAGAATTGCGCAATCGGACCATCCCCTATGTGAAGATCCTCTGGAGCAATCATGAGGAGCGCGAGGCGACGTGGGAGCCAGAGTCAGAGATGATGGACGCCTACCCCTACTTGTTCGAGGCTCTGGATTGAGGTATGATTTTAGTTTCGAGGACGAAACTTTTATTAGTGGGGGAGGATGTAGTGTCCCAGTTTTTCCCCTGTTTTTTTGATGGTGTTTTTTCCCCAAATTGTTTTTTTTTTGACTCTCCTATTTTGGGGTGTGGACCCTAGTGTTTTGGTGTGTTTGGGCCCAACATGTCAAAGTATGTGTTGTTTGGACTTAGGGTGGATTTGGAGCAAGCCTGACCTTCGGCTGACTTTTGCCGAATTTTAGGAGTGGAATCAGGCTAAACGTGAGGCGGCGTATTTGGATTCAGCGCGGAAAAACGCTTGGAAAACGGCTATTTACTTATTTAATTTGGAGTCCGGATGCCCAAAAACGGACCCCCGGAAGTTTTCTGCGCAAAATGGGGGGGCACCCGCCCGGGGGACCGCGTGTGGACCGTGCCCCCAGGGGGACACGTGGCAGGCTTTAATTGGGGGCCCGGCGCACGGCTCTCGGTCCACGGAGCGGGCCGCCGGTGCACGGTGCACCGGTGGGACCACGGCGGGGCCCCGTGGCAGGCACCGGTTCCCCTTGGCCGCGTTAGCCGACGCGTCGCGCGGGCCGCAAGGATCGCTCGCGGGGCAGTGCGGGCAACCGGGCAGGGCTTGGGATTTTCAGCGGCGCGTTTTCACGGGTGGACCGGGGCGCGCCACGTGGCGGCCCCGGATTTGCCGGCTTCATGGTTGCGCGGCGCACGCAACAGACCTTCGCGCGTGGTTGCGGCCGTACGCGCACGCGGGCGGCGCGTTGACGGACCGGCGCCCTGTGTCGGGCGGGCGGCGCGGCCCCACGTGGCGCCACGCCATTGGCGGGCCCGCACCGGGCTGACCCGGGAGGTGGTCACGTGGCGCTCCCCCCCACTGGGCCCGCACGGCTGCCGCCTGTTTGGCGGACGCGTAGGCGGGCCCAGGGCCGGGTTGGACGGAAGGTCGGACGGGCGGGGATCCCGTGTGCGGCCGGGGTTGGGCTGGGCCGCACTGTAGCCGCCCGAATCTTGGCGGGCCGGGCTACACTGTAGCAGCCCGAAAACTCCCCTGCGCCCGAAAGTGGGGACAGGATGGTCATTTCCCCAATTTGTTTGTTTGGGCCTATAAATAGGCCCCCTCCCCTCTCTTCTTGGGGCTTTTTCCGAGAGAAAGAGAGAGATCCAGGGAGAGGTGTGAGAGAGAAGTTGTTCCCCTCACATTTTTCTACCTCGTGGTGCGTTCCCAGATTTTCGGGAAGATCGACAGCGGCGTTCCGGATTTTACAGTGTGCCTCGGTTTTCCCCCATTTCGGCCCGTTATCGTCGCATTTCAGTCCGAGGAGTCCCCTGCGCAGTACAGGAGTCCGATTTCGACGATTTCTTCGCCAGTGTGTTCCTAAGAGGTAGGGCTTCGTTTTTCGTGTTGATGGTTTCTCCAGATTCCGATTCTTTGACACGATTCCCGAGGTGATTTGACACCCCATTTTGCTGGTTGGATTTTTGGACAGCGGCGACTTCGACGAATTATTTCTCCGCGTAGGAATATCGGATCGAGGCGATTCAAGAGTCGATTTTGGGTGATTTTTCGCGAGGAACGCAACCGTGATTTTTTCTGGGATTTTAGGAGCTCGGGACAGAGGTGAAAGTTCCTCGTTTTGCGTGCTGATTTAAAACAGCAAAATGTGTGTTTGGAAATTGTTATATTTACACCTTGTACACTTGTGTGTTACTGTAGGACATTGTTACAGCTGACGGTGTGTTTAGAAGACAGCGGTATTTTCTGGGTACATTGTACACGCTTTTCGAGGTGGGTGGTTGCGCTTTCCTCTTGTTGTTGACTTGCTCACTAGGAGTAGAAGAGTTCTACAATTATAAATGTAACAGTTAACTTGTGGTACATGAACCTATTGCATTGGCCCCCCCCTAAATTAATTGATAGCTTCTATATGATAAATCTGGGACAATAAATTTGGACAACTGCCATATCTTGAACCGCATGCTTATTTGGACAGCTAGTTAGGCCACTATTTTACTGCAACACTATATTATGGGATTTGACTTAGGAGAACATGTATTTATGTTATTGTTATTCTTCTCTATCGATGCATGACGATCGAGTCGGATCGGGATCTTGAGATAGTGTAGTCGGATCTTGAGTCTGGGACAGTTTAGACCCGTCTTGGGGATTGTAGGGCATAGTGGCAACCGCGGATGTTAGGCGGTTGACCAGATGTTTTTACCTTATCAGATTGGGGTCTATGGGTTCAGCGGTGACCGCGGATTTTGGGCGGTTGACCGGATGTTTTTACCTTATCAGATTGGGGTCTATGGGTTCAGCGGTGACCGCGGATTTTGGGCGGTTGACCGGATGTTATTATCATATCAGATTGGGGATTGGGGTTGCATTAGTGGATGGAGTATTCCCACTTTGATCATAGTCATGATCCAGTCCTGCTATTGCGAGACATTGGTTACAGAGATGCTTGATACAGAGATACGTGATACAGGGATACTTTACATACTTTACTCGTGTGGGTCGCTCCCCTCGAGTGCCACTCCGGAGTAGGCTTTACACCGTGCCGAGCGCCGGGCACCTTGATGAGTTACGATTGATGACAGAGCAGGCAGTGCCAGTATTTGCTGGTCCTCTGATTGGGTTTCCTTGGGCAGTCAGCCTTGTAGTTGCATACATACAGTTATCTTTTTGGCACTGCATTTAGAGGCATAGTATTGGTAGTTCCTTCCTGCAGTCTTTATTGCATACCTCTGTTCTTTCCTTTCTGCCTCTTATAGTCCTAGTGGGTTTGTCAGCATTCGAGGTTTTACCCACTAGGGGAGGCTACTGGTTTATCTAGTAGTTCTCACCCCCACTATTGTTGTTTCTTGTCCTCTTTCCCCTTTGTTTTGCAGAGTCGACCGTGGGAGCTGCTGGGCCTTCAGCGGCAGATCGAGGTAAGAGGATTGCCGACTAGCTAGATCGTCTACCCCGAGCGAGAGATTAGCTAGACTTTTACTGTACTCCCCTTTTGTATCTCAGACTTTAGTAGTTTACTTTTGGGTCTGGCTGTGGCCAGCTGGTTGTATTATTTTGGTGAGCTGGAAGTATATTGTACTTTTATTTCAGTTTACAGTTTAATTCAGTCTGAGATTACTGTTAGTTCTATTAGTTCAGCTCTGTTTATGCTCTTTTATTGTATATTATCTATCTGAGCAGGTTACCAGCGCTTCGTGTACATGGAAAATTCTGTGTACACGGCGGATCTGTTGGCGGGCCCGGGTTCTGGTTACCCCCGGGGCGTTACATTATCCATGCAAAGATGCAAATGTCCTACTATAATATATGCAGAAGGATGCAGCGGTATCGAACTACTCAACTCAGCTGACCGAAAATAAAATCATACCTGCGGCAACACGATCTGCTGCCGGGGTGTCCTCCACCAGGGCTGCATAAACCCGTCCACTGGGTGCTAAAGATCGTCGTCCCCTCTGTCCCGACGTCGTACCCCACTCCGTCTGACGGTGTACCGGAGGGGCTTCCGCTTTCTTAACAGGCAGGGGAGGTGCTGTAGCAAGAGGTCGCACTGACAGGATGGCTCGGGGACAAACTGCTCGAAAATGGCCCAACTCACCACATAGAAAAACCGTCCCCTTTCTCTGGGTCACACTGCGACGGTGGATGAGGCCCGCCACATATGACACACCGCTCCTGTCGCGGCTGCCGATAATGCTGTTGTCGGGGTACTGCTGCTGGAACTCTCTCGCTGCCTCGCTGCTGATGGTGCTGCGCGGGGGTCCACCAGATCTCTGCGCTCTTCCGAAACCCATGACCTTCAGGGTGAGATCGTGGAGGTCTTGGAGGTGCCTGCTGACTCGTCTGTTCCTCATCAATCGGTGCTGGGGCGCTTTGCTCCTAGAATCACTGCGGGAGCTGGAACCACCTCATCCATCACACCGCCTCTCCGCACTCAACTAAAAGTGCCTGCTCCATAGATGCATCTAACGTCTGCAATCTACGCGAACGGACGAACTGATAAATTTTCCGGCGCAAACCCCGCTCAAACATATAAATCCGATGCGCCTCATCCCTCGCCGCGTGTGGTACACAGGCTAACAACTGGTTGAAGTCCGGATGTACTCATGCACGGGCCGATCTCCTTGTCGAGAGATTCTTCAGCTGTTCCTCCAACCTCTGCCTGACGCTCTTCCGGAAAAATGCTCCCAGAAGTAGACTGCGGAACTCCGCCCAGGTAAGAAGTTGGGTCCCAGGTGGACCAACCGGTCGAACTCGCCGCCACCAGGCCTCGGCATTGTGCTCTAAGAAGTTTGTCGCCAATAGAACCTGAAATCGCTCCTCGATAAACAGGCTCTCGAAATGTCGCTCCATCGCCGGGGATCCATGACTCCGCCTCCCACGGCTCCGAACTCTGCCCTGAGAAACGAGGCGGGTCAAACTGACGAAATTTCATCACCAACAGTCCACCACTTCTCGCCGCTCTGGCGGGGTTAACTGTCCTGCATCCCGGACGGCTGTCTGCTGGTAGTTGGCGCAATAGGGGCTGCTGTGTGCTGCTGGCACAATAGGGGGTGCCACGGCTGGGGAAGAAGATGCAGGAAAACTCTCAGGGGGTGCTGTGACAGGGTGCGCCCTCTGTTCCAACACGCGCATCATCCGGTCCCATGACCTCTTCCTGGCGTCGGGAAGTCTCCTCCTGACGTCGGATAGCCTCCGATAACTGGGTCATCTGAGCCTGAAGCTCCTGTACCTCACTCTGTTGACCCTGTGCTGACTCCTCCTGCTCAGGCTCATCGGAGAATGAAGGCTGAGAACGCGTCAGCATCCTACGTCGGGGTGGCATCGTGCTCACCTGCAGCAACATTCAAACATCAGGACAAAACCAAAACAACACTCGACCCAATCCAGCGAAAGTCTAAGGCATGTCATCCATTCCACAGCATTATGTGTCTGCAGCCAACATAATCATTTAGGAGAATAAACATGCCAATCACTCATCGCCATCCCTTGAGAGAGGTATAAAACTCAATCAGGACTCTCGCTAAAATCCACGTCTCTCACGTAGTCCTCCTAATTTCCACCACCAAGCCTAGGGTTTCTAAGTCCATAATGACCTACACCTAGCTCTGATACCACTCTAATGTTCTGTCAACGACCCACCGGGTCGAAACTGCAACACCGGGCCCGCCAACAGATCCGCCGCCCATACGAGTGAACCCCGTATGAGACGAAGCGTCTATCCTGCAATAAGAATATACATACAGCTATACAGATATCAGAGCTGA
>JAQOTM010001714.1:0-29384 GCA_029168755.2 Tillandsia fasciculata
GCGAGGGAGAAGATTTTCAGGGATTTCTTCATCGACCCGAGGTACAGAGTTCATATGGCGGTACATTGCCTAGATGGAGATGCAGACCTCTGGTGGCGTCGGGTGGAGCCACGGGAGTTTCAGACTTTCGACAGTTACCCTGGTCCGAGTTTCGGCGTATGATGTGGATACCTATTTTTCGACCAGCGTGAAGAGGAAGCTGGAGGATGATTTGAAAAACATTCAGCAGGGCGACCGGTCAGTTCAGGATTACCATCAGGAGTTCATGCGGTGTTTAATTGTGTGCCCTATGTCGCCCGGGATGGACCACATCAGGTTGAGTTATTCGAGGCAGGCCTCCGCAGCGAGCTTTATATCCTTGTGCATGCACAGCGACACCAGACTCTTCAGGAGGCCGTCGAGCATGCCTCTTGGGTGGGAGAGGCGACATAGAGGCGGCAAGGCGAGGCGTGATGGTCGCGCTGAGTTCCGTGAGGAAACGACCAGTACCCGAGGATGAGGGACAGACTAGTTCATGGGGACCGCCACGGCCTCAGTCACCTAGCCGTGGGCGTGTGGAGCAGCGAGAGTCTAGTGGATCCCAGTGGCCATCGCAGCAGCAGCAGGAGTCTCAGCATCAGACTCAGAGACAGCAGCAGACGGGGCGGCCACGGTTTCGCGATAGAGACAGATGCATATTCTGTGGAGGACCTCATTTGTCGCACACCTGTGATCAGAGATGGGGTTGTTGTTACAAGTGCGGACAGCCAGGCCACATTCGAGCTACGTGCCCCCTTCCGACTTCAGCGGCACCCTCATCGGCATCGGCCCTCTTTTCGCCTCAGCAGCAGTTTGTCGACTCAGTGGCCTTATGCTCCAGCGAGCGGATCACCCACATTTTTACCCTGCGGATCATCAGCCGCCGATCAGGGCGGTCCGGTCTACGCCGCTCAGGTGGAGGATTTTTTACAGCAGCCGACCTTGTGGGGGCAGGTATGGTTTACTGTGTTTACCGGCATTGATTGTGCATTGTATTGCATTTGGGCATCCTAGTCATTTGTTAGGAGTACATGTACTTCCTTGCATTGGGTTAAGGGTAGGACGGTTACCGGGTGTCCGGGAGGTCGTATTCCCGATCTTTAGCACGTAGGGACGTGTTGTGGGTCCTGCCCGGTGCAGTTGAGTCCTTGATTGTGCCTGTAGACCTGATGGTCTTGACCTGGTTGTGGGGCTTGGTTTGGTACTTAGGACGGTTAGGCTGGCTCGGTTATTTTTCTTTTCGCGGCAGCTGATTATGCTGCGAGGATGGTTTTCGTGGGAGCCAGGCCTGGAGGTGTTGGTGTACCTGGGTTGCTTGAGAGTATCTTCGCTTCTTTGGTTTTGACCTTGTGAGCAAGGCGGATGTCTCGTAGTGGGTGAGTAGCTTGTTGGCTGGTGTGTTCGAGGGACCTGCGGCGGCATCAGGACTTGGAGGATTTGATTTACCAGCTGCAAGGGTATTGGTTCTTCGCGAAGTTGGATTTGCAATCTGGTTCTCTCGACTGCTCATGGCTGAGTGTTGATGCCGGAGGGTTAGGGAATTGTTTCTACACCCCGACGGTTTCTGGACGAGAGATCAGAGTCTACGTGATCAGTTGGGGGGGACTTATATCGGATGCCTCGGGAGTACAGAGGTACTTGGATCGAGCTTTTGTGCCGATGAACTTGTGATTGGACTATCTGAGGCCCTGGGAGGGGCAGATGCTTGTACCGATGCGGACAGCTTGGTAGCTCGAGCGGTTAGCCCAGCTGTACTTGGTTGAGGTGGTGCGGATTCCTGGAGTATTCTCCTTTGTTTTGTTCCAGTTAGAGACCCGAGGATTGCATCGCGTCTCTGGAGGAGGTATTTGTCAGCCTTGGGAGCTTGAGTGGTGGATGATTGGATATTTACCCCCTCTATTTGGTTGAGATTCCGGGTGGAGGAACGACTTTAGTTTCGAGGACGAAACTTTCTTTTAGTGGGGGAGGATGTGATGACCTGGATCTCCGCAGAGCTGTTGCGGTGCGTTGGGGTGGCTATTGGAGGCCTACGCGGTGTGCTGGAGGTGTTTGGGGCATAATTGGACACAAGTGTTGGACTTCGAGCTTAAATGGATAACATGGGTGATCGGTTGACCCCATCGGATGTTTAGAGGTGTTTTCGCGCAAATCGGATATCAAATTTGGGCTCGGCGCGAAATTCGGATTGAAAATACCTTTTCGGGAGCCTCCGGCAATTTTTAGATTGGAATTTGGCGAAACGGACGTCAAATTCGGATTCAGCGCGCGAAAACGGTCAAAACGGACTATCCACTTGATTTTTATGAGCTTCGGGTACTGTTCATGGCGGAACAGTAACTCCGGCGATCACCGGCGGCGCGGCGGCAGCGGCGGAGGGCGGCGGCGCAGCCCCGGGCAGGCGGCACAGCGGCGGCGGGCAGGCGCGCGCGTCGCGGGCAGGGCGCGGGCAGGCGCGCGGGTGCGCGGTCCACGCGGCCGAGCGTGCACCGGAGGGAGGACACGTGGCATCACCCCGTTGGCTGGCTCACAGCTCCTGGTCTACAGAGCAGGATGGTTGGGCTTTGGTTCACGGTGCACCGGGGTGGACACGTGGCAGGTTACCATTGGTTCGGCGTTCGGAGGTTCGTGCACCGGGTGCAGCGGTCAGAGGCAGGACACGTGGCGCTCTCCTATTGGCCGGTCAACTGTGCGGGCAGGAGGGGCAGCGGGCGCAGACTGTGCGGGCAGGCGCGACTGAGCAGGCTGACCGGGGACGCGTGTCGGCTCCTAGGGGTGGCCACGTGGCGCAGCGGGAGTGGGCGCGTCGGCTGTCGGCTGTTTGGGCGACACGTGGCAGGCGGGGAGGCGGGTCGGACGGATTCCGGATCCCGTCCGACGGGGCGCGCTGGGCCGGGCCGCACTGTGCGCGCCCGAAAGTTTGGGCCGGGCCGCACTGTGCGCGCCCGGAAACTTTCGGGCGCCCGAAAGTAGGGACCCAGGGGTAATTACTTCAAATGTTGCTTTTGAGTGGCCTATTTAAACAGCCCGAGCCCCATTCATCTCACTTTTTCCACCATTTCCGAGCCTCCTCTCACCAAGGTGTCTTCAGCAAAGTTGCTCCCCTTCGAGTTCTCCATCTCCGGGTGAAGTTTGAGGATTTGTGGTGGCACGCACTTCGAGATTTGGATTTTACGGCGCGGCGCGACGTTGCATTCCTGGGTTCTTCTTCGGCGCAGCGACAGTGTTTTAGCTCTCCCGAGCTACCCAGGCAGTATTTTTCAGCGATTCTTGCGCCATCGTCTTCGTAACAGGTAGGGCTACGTTTCTTGTTTCTAGTGGTTTTTCCCCATTCCGAGGTTTTCATGGGTTTTTTGGATCATCTTGTGACCTCATTTTCTGGGGTGGAGTTTTGGACAGCGCTGTATTGTTTTGGTGATATCTCCGCAACCGGACATCGGATTGAGGCGATTCAAAAGGCGTTTTGCATCTACACATCGCGAGGAATCTCCCCAAATTTTCTTGGAACTTCTTGAATTTTCCCCGAAGGTGAGAAGCCTCTGTTTACAGTACTTTCAGATTCAGTTTTTACGATCGACTTGCTTCGGGATGGCTCTCTTGTCGATTTTGGTTCTCAGCATAGAAAAATCGTGGGAAAACGTGCAGGTACTCGTTTCGACCGGTTCGTCGCGTAGATCGCAGTGGTATTTTTCTGGGAATTTCTTGGGCACGTTTCGCAGGTGAAAATGGCTGAACTGTTAAACAGATTTTGGGGACAGATTTTGGATTAAACTTGGATAGTAATTATGTGTGCATTCTTTGGGACTTTTGGTGCAGTATTGCGGGATTTTCGGATCGGGCGCGGACTTCGCTTTCGAGGACCGGATTTAGCGCCCGAGGTGGGTACCGTTGTTTAACCTCCTACTTGTGATGTCCCCACTAGGCCTATTTGAGTTGCTAATATGTTACATGGCTAAATGAACCGGTAAAATGAATATGGCATGCTAAATGGAAATTGGACTTATGGTTAGCGTTTTGCATCTTTAAAAAGGGCTAAATAGTAATCAAGGTTAATTCTGGTAAATGATAAGTCACCTTAACCCCACAAGAAGAGCTTTGCTAAAATGGATATGTCGCATATACGTGATGGGACCTTTATACTTATACATAGACCAACTTGGGGCAACTTAGTAAAATGGAAGCTTATTTTAAACGGCATATCTCTACTTTGTGAGAACTAGAATACTTGAATCAGGTTTTAATAATGAGAAAGGACTTTGCATGCTTGTATGGACATTTAGTTAGGCCACCTTTTTCTGCTACACTATCATGCTGGAATTGTCACGCCCCCGGGGGTTTTTGAGTCATGTGAAGCGGAAAAACGTGTCTATTTTTTTTTTCTTTTTAATAAGGAAACATAATCTTCAACCCCGGTGCGTGCCAGACCGCCACATACGCAAATTCACTCTGTCCACGGACAGAGTCTCCTTTGCATATGCACGGCGTCTTATTTACAACATGTCATTCAATCACAAATATTATGCATCGATTCCCAACCAACAACCATACCGTAGACGCTCACCATCAATTATAGCAAGTTAATTAAGCGGCATCATTGTTTGGAAAGGATAAAGCCCAGAGTTGAAAACCCGTGCCCACACGGCACTTCATTTTGAGAAAACATTTTCGCAATCCTTTAACTCATCATGAAAACATGCCGCACATAAGAACACTACTAAAAGTATCATACTATAACCTACACCTCATCCACAGAGCTAATACAAGTTCACAACTAAGCTATCCACAAGCAAAATAAAGATTCATGCATAAGGAAATGAGTTGGAGTCAAAAGAATCAAGATAACCAAGTGTCCGACTACGGTCCTCACTACGCAGTCCCACCGTCACCCCGGCTGACGCACCTAATAGCAGTACCTGTCACGGAGTGGGTAACGTCAGTGACAAACAAAGTAGATGTCTAAAGTAACAAGAAGGGAAAACAAACCGAATACACCGAGTACCCCGTAACCTTTCGTTAACCCCCTGTGCATATTTTAAGCTGGGCACCAGTCCCAGAGTACCTGTCGGGGTGACTAAAGTCCCCCCTCGTGCACAAACACCTTTTGATGCTTTAACCACTTCACGGGGCTAGTGCGGCCCCTATAGCAGCCGTGAAGAGGTCCTCACGGCTCCCACTCCTTTGTGAGGCACACGGGTCAAAAAGACCACTCTTCCGGAAAAGTACACCATGCGGTGGCCCGGTCCGCCAGTGTACGTGCAGCATCCGTCACCGGATTGCCAAAATTGGCGTGTAGTGAGCACCGCGACCGCAGCCGCTTAAATTGTCAGATAAAATATCTTTAATCGAAAGGTTAGCTTACCATCTACTTTGTTAGGTAAATTAAAGAATACTTTAATGGCGATAAATGCACTTACTGCACTTGTTGCACTTATGGCAACTCTACCCACCTGGTTGGAGAGAAGACGGGTCACCCGAGCCCTTTGCACTCTCCCGCTGCGCACCCGGACCTATATAAAGTCCGCACGGACACTAAGGTCAGAAAATATACTAACATATCGCAATAGAAAAATACCCCACATTATTATTTACAAAAGTCCGGCACCGTCCCGCTGTCCGGCGGGGCACCCATGCCTTGAACGGCCGTCACCGTCCGTCGGAGCCGCGCATGGCGGGGCTCCGCGGACGGCGTCCTCACAGCACCCAGCGCGGCGTTCGCGCGGTGCTCGTGCGGACACGGGTCCGCGCGGCGTCCGCGCGAACGCCCGCGCGGCGCCCGTGCGGCACCCCGCGCGGGTGCCCGGGCGGCACCCCCGCGTGGCTCCCCGCGTGGGGGCCGCCCGCGCGGCACCCCGCGCGGGTGCCCGCGCGGCACCCCGCGCGGCACCCCGCGCGGGGCCGCCCGCGCGGCGCCCCGCGCGGGTGCCCGCGCGGCGCCCGCGCGGCACCCCGCGCGGCACCCGCGCGGGGCCGCCCGCGCGGTGGCCGCGCGGTGTCCGCGCGGCGCCCGCGCGGGTGTGACCCGCGCGGCGCCGCCGCCGCTTGCGGTGGCGCCCGGTCGTCCGTGGTTTTCTCCCCTTCACCCCGCGCGATGCCCTAGTGGCACCGCGCGCCTCCTTTGTCCGTTCCGTTCGTCTAACATAACTACGATGACGACGACGGTAACGGGGACGGGGGAGAAATTCAAGAAACCTAAACGGGCGACTAGGAAAATTCGGAAAAATTATTAAAAAATATAAAACTAACGGAGATCTTCGGGAAAGTGTCCGGTCACGTTTCTTGCCCTCGGGTCGGCGTTTGGGACGATTGGTTCCTTCTCCTTTCTCCTCGTACGGCGCCATCTGAATGCTGGCCTGGTAACTGTTATTGTAGGCAAATTCCACCAGGGGCAAACACCGTGCCCACCCTTCGCCCAAGTCCAGAACGCATGCTCGAAGCATGTCCTCCACGATCTGTATCACCCGCTCTGATTGTCCATCGGTTTGCGGATGAAAGGCTGTGCTGAAGTGTAACTTGGTTCCCATTGCTCGTTGTAGACTTCGCCAAAAGTTCGACACAAAACGTGTGTCTCTGTCCGACGTGATGGATGTTGGTACACCGTGCAACCTCACTACCTCGTCGATGTACGTTTGCGCCAGTCGTTCCCGAGTCCATGTCGTGTGTATGGGCAAAAAGTGGGCCGATTTTGTCAAACGGTCCACGATCACCCATATCGCATCGTGTCCCTGTGGCGACCTCGGAAATCCGGTTACAAAATCCATGGTAATCATGTCCCATTTCCACTCGGGCACCGGTAAAGGTTGCAACTTTCCTGCCGGCCGTTGATGTTCGGCCTTCACCCGTTGGCACACTAGGCAGTGCGCCACCAATCGCGTTACGTCTTCCTTCATTTTCGGCCACCAGAAGGTTTGCTTGACGTCTTTGTACATCTTCGTTCCCCCGGGATGCGCTGTATATGGGGCATTATGCGCTTCCCGCAGGATCTCCTCCTTGAGCTCCGGTAGATCCGGCACGCAAATTCGCCCCCGAAATCGTATCGTGCCGTCGGAGCTCACCATAAAGTCGCTCTCCTCGTCTGTGTTTATCCTACTTCGCACCAGCTGGAGCTGTTGGTCAGTCGATTGGCCTTCGAGAATCCTGTCCAGCAGAGTAGGTCTGACCACCAGCGTCAAAAGTCGTGCGACTGTCCCTGCCGGGACTACCTCTAGTCTTAATCGCGAAAATTCCGCAATCAGGCTGTCCTGCCGTGTGATGGAGCTTACATCTACCTCCACGGCCTGTCCTTTGCGGCTCAAGGCATCGGCCACCACGTTGGCCTTTCCCGGGTGATAGTGGATCGTCAGATCGTAATCCTTTAATAGCTCCAGCCACCGCCTTTGTCGCAGATTTAGCTCTCTTTGGGTGAAGAGGTACTTGAGGCTCTTATGATCCGAATACACATTGCAGTGTGCCCCGTACAGGTAGTGCCTCCAAAGCTTGAGCACAAACACCACCGCTGCGAGTTCCAAGTCGTGCACGGGGTAATTCCGCTCATACTCCTTGAGCTGCCTTGACGCATAGGCTATGACCTTTCCCCGTTGCATGAGCACTCCACCCAATCCATTCCGTGACGCGTCGCAGTATACTTCGTAATCCTCCCCAGGCTCTGGCAGGGCGAGAATCGGGGCTCGCGTCAACCTATCCTTAAGCTCCTCGAAGCTTCTTTGACACTTGTCCGTCCAGACAAACTTCTCCCCCTTTTTCGTTAAACGGGTTAGGGGGGTGGCTATCTTGGAGAAGCCCTCCACGAAGCGCCGGTAATACCCGGCTAATCCTAGGAAGCTTCGAATTTCCGTCACCGTGGTCGGTCGGGGCCAGTCCGTTACCGAATCTATCTTCTTTGGATCCACCGCGACTCCGGCCGCTGAGATCACGTGCCCCAAGAACCCGACCTCTCGGAGCCAAAACTCACACTTTTTGAGTTTGGCGTAGAGTTTCTGTTCCCGTAGGGTCTGGAGGACTGTGCGCAGGTGTTCTTCATGTTCCTCGTCTGTACGGGAGTAGATGAGGATATCGTCGATGAAGACCACCACGAACAAGTCCAAGAAGGGTTTGAATACCCTGTTCATCATATCCATGAACACTGCCGGGGCATTTGTGAGCCCGAACGGCATTACCGTAAACTCGTAATGGCCATAGCGAGTACGGAAAGCCGTTTTGGGAACGTCCTCCCCCTTGACCCGGACCTGATGATAGCCCGACTGTAGGTCAATCTTTGAGAACACCGTCGCCCCCCGTAACTGATCGAAGAGGTCATCGATCCTTGGTAGGGGGTACTTATTCTTGACCGTCACTTTATTTATCTCTCGGTAATCGATACACAACCGGAGACTCCCGTCCTTTTTCCTTACAAACAGGACGGGTGCGCCCCAAGGTGATGCGCTTGGTCTGATGAATCCTTTGTCCAGGAGGTCCTCCAACTGCGCCTTGAGTTCCTTCAGCTCCGCGAAGGCCATCCTGTACGGTGCCTTGGTGATGGGCTTGGTGCCGGGGAGCAGTTCAATTGGGAAGTCAACTTCCCGCTCCGGTGGCATTCCGGGAAGCTCCGCCGGAAATACGTCCGGGAAATCTCTTACCACGGGACCGCTAAGCCTGAGTTGGGAAGCGGCCCTGAGCTGCATGACAGCCCACCAAGTTTTCGGTAGCAAGGCTTCGGGCGGAGCCCATTTGTCCCTTGCGCGGCCCTTAGCGGGCCCGAAAACACTGGATTTTTTTTTTTTTTTTAAAACTTCGAAACCCGCCCGTGCGCATAGGCCGGGGGAGGTTTCGCCTAGCACCTAAGGTTCTTAGAGAGGAGAGAGAGAGTCTAACGAGTGTAACTGGCTAAGGTGTAGTCGGCTCTTTAAGCAAGCGAAAGAGAAAAAGAAAAAAAAAATAACTGAACAGTAATCACCTGCCGTCCCTAGGTCTGGGACGTCGCGTCCCCCGCTGCAGTATCCCGGGGAGTCCGCCCACAGCCCCTGGGCCAACGTCGCACGGCGTGCCGGGGAAGGGGTCTAACATCTGAGGAGTCTGAGGAGTCTGTGGGGTCCGAGGGCTCCTGGTCGTCGGGCGGATCCCTTGGCTGGACGGGAGCCGCGGCACCGTCTGCACCCTTTTGCGGTGGCGGCATAGGGGCAGCGGCGGCGGGCCTCTGAGGGCAAACATCCTGAGTGTGATCCGGCAACCCGCACTGGTTGCAGTAATGGTACCTCCAAGTGCACTCCACTACCGGGTGAGTACCCTGGCAAATCACGCACGGTCCCTGGGGTGGTCTCGCGTCCTCTCCTGGAGCCTGTCCTTCCTTCCGCGCCCCCTTCGGGGGTCCCCTTCCTCGGTCTCCTCGGGCGGGGTCCCCTTGGGGAACGGGTGTAGCAGTCCTCTCTGTCCCCCTTGTTCGCGGTGCCGGAGGCCTGGTGACCCCCGGTTTCCAAGGGCAGTGATAACGGTTATGGCCCGGCCTGCCACACCGATAACAATGGTCGTATCTCCACGGACACTCCGTCACCTGGTGCGCTCCCACACATATGGGGCAAGGCCTCCCAAACGGTCTGGGTCCTGCTCCCGCCACCCTTGCGAAATCGCTTTCCGTCCTCGGGCGTTTGTGTACCGGGCCCTCCGTCGGTCCCGGATAGGCAACTCTCTCTCGCGCGCGCATCTCGGCTAGTTCCTGCTCTGCTCGCAGGGCTAACATAACTGCCTCGTTGAAGGTGGGGAATCCGGTTGGTGGCATCCCCCGCTGGACGTCGTTCCTAGCGCCCCGCTGGGTGTGGTCAACACCTTCAAGTTCTCGGATCAGTAAGCCCAATCGTTCCGTAAGGGTCAGCATTTGTCCTGCTATATCGCGCAGCTGATTTAGGAGTAAACGGCTGGCTGCTGCTGCGGGATCCATCTGTTCGTTACGAATCGATTAGTACTCGGTGGCCAAACCTTGGCCGTCTGCTGCTGTAGACAAAGAAACCACGTCAATCCTATGGCTATATCCCTAGCACATCGTCTCACGGTTTCACCTATGTTACGTTCCCGTTTCCCCGTACTCTCTCGTACTACACCTACACCTTGGTTATCTCATTTCCAATTTGCTTGTGGTACCTAGCACTGTGGATGTAAATCACGTCTACTATGGTTGTGGTTGTATCTCTCTGATACCATTTAATCTGTCACGCCCCCGGGGGTTTTTGAGTCATGTGAAGCGGAAAAACGTGTCTATTTTTTTTTTTCTTTTTAATAAGGAAACATAATCTTCAACCCCGGTGCGTGCCAGACCGCCACATACGCAAATTCACTCTGTCCACGGACAGAGTCTCCTTTGCATATGCACGGCGTCTTATTTACAACATGTCATTCAATCACAAATATTATGCATCAATTCCCAACCAACAACCATACCGTAGACGTTCACCATCAATTATAGCAAGTTAATTAAGCGGCATCACTGTTTGGAAAGGATAAAGCCCAGAGTTGAAAACCCGTGCCCACACGGCACTTCATTTTGAGAAAACATTTTCGCAATCCTTTAACTCATCATGAAAACATGCCGCACATAAGAACACTACTAAAAGTATCATACTATAACCTACACCTCATCCACAGAGCTAATACAAGTTCACAACTAAGCCATCCACAAGCAAAATAAAGATTCATGCATAAGGAAATGAGTTGGAGTCAAAAGAATCAAGATAACCAAGTGTCCGACTACGGTCCTCACTACGCAGTCCCACCGTCACCCCGGCTGACGCACCTAATAGCAGTACCTGTCACGGAGTGGGTAACGTCAGTGACAAACAAAGTAGATGTCTAATAGTAACAAGAAGGGAAAACAAACCGAATACACCGAGTACCCCGTAACCTTTCGTTAAACCCCCTGTGCATATTTTAAGCTGGGCACCAGTCCCAGAGTACCTGTCGGGGTGACTAAAGTCCCCCCTCGTGCACAAACACCTTTTTGATGCTTTAACCACTTCACGGGGCTAGTGCGGCCCCTATAGCAGCCGTGAAGAGGTCCTCACGGCTCCCACTCCTTTGTGAGGCACACGGGTCAAAAAGACCACTTTTCCGGAAAAGTACACCATGCGGTGGCCCGGTCCGCCAGTGTACGTGCAGCATCCGTCACCGGATTGCCAAAATTGGCGTGTAGTGAGCACCGCGACCGCAGCCGCTTAAATTGTCAGATAAAATATCTTTAATCGAAAGGTTAGCTTACCATCTACTTTGTTAGGTAAATTAAAGAATACTTTAATGGCGATAAATGCACTTACTGCACTTGTTGCACTTATGGCAACTCTACCCACCTGGTTGGAGAGAAGACGGGTCACCCGAGCCCTTTGCACTCTCCCGCTGCGCACCCGGACCTATATAAAGTCCGCACGGACACTAAGGTCAGAAAATATACTAACATATCGCAATAGAAAAATACCCCACATTATTATTTACAAAAGTCCGGCACCGTCCCGCTGTCCGGCGGGGCACCCATGCCTTGAACGGCCGTCACCGTCCGTCGGAGCCGCGCATGGCGGGGCTCCGCGGACGGCGTCCTCACAGCACCCAGCGCGGCGTTCGCGCGGTGCTCGTGCGGACACGGGTCCGCGCGGCGCCCGCGCGAACGCCCGCGCGGCGCCCGTGCGGCACCCCGCGCGGGTGCCCGGGCGGCACCCCGCGTGGCTCCCCGCGCGGGGCCGCCCGCGCGGCACCCCGCGCGGGGCCGCCCGCGCGGCACCCCGCGCGGGGCCGCCCGCGCAGGGCCGCCCGCGCGGGGCCGCCCGCCGCGCGGCACCCCGCGCGGGGCCGCCCGCGCAGGGCCGCCCGCGCGGGGCCGCCCGCGCGGCGCCCCGCGCGGGTGCCCGCGCGGCGCCCGCGCGGCACCCCGCGCGGCACCCCGCGCGGGGCCGCCCGCGCGGTGGCCGCGCGGTGTCCGCGCGGGCCCGCGCGGGTGTGACCCGCGCGGCGCCGCCGCCGCTTGCGGTGGCGCCCGGTCGTCCGTGTGTTTCTCCCCTTCACCCCGCGCGATGCCCTAGTGGCACCGCGCGCCTCCTTTGTCCGTTCCGTTCGTCTAACATAACTACGATGACGACGACGGTAACGGGGACGGGGGAGAAATTCAAGAAACCTAAAACGGGCGACTAGGAAAATTCGGAAAAATTATTAAAAAATATAAAACTAACCGGAGATCTTCGGGAAAGTGTCCGGTCACGTTTCTTGCCCTCGGGTCGGCGTTTGGGACGATTGGTTCCTTCTCCTTTCTCCGGTTATGGATCCGTTCTCTCTTTTCTCTTACTTTTCCTCACCGGTTGGGGGTTTCGGTAGCACGAAAGAGGAGGGTTTGAGGAGGCGGTAAAATAAGAATAGGGTTTCGCTCGGCGCTCGGTAAACAGGAGAATAAATAGTTCTCCCATTTACTTATCCAAAATCACGCCAAAAATCCCTTCGGATATTTTCGGTTCGATTAATTAATTTATTAATTAATTAATCCCTACCGATAACCCTATCTTTAACTTCCTTAATTTTACGTACGTAGGAAAACCCGAATCTCCCCGTTTCTATCTCTCACATAAATATCGGCTGACGGGATATTAAATCTTAAAATCTGACCACCGGTTATTTAATCACCTTAAATTCTGACCACCCGATTATTTAACCACCCTTATTAAATTTTAGTCACCGATTATTTAATCACCTTTATTAAATAATCTTGTGGGAAACAAATCCCCGATTTAAATATCCCGATTTTATCTCTTATCTAATGCACGAGATAAAATCCCACAATTTAAATCCTAAATTAATTCGTACGTAGGAGGATTTAAATTTCCCTCACCGGATAATTAGTTAATTAATTAATTAATTACCCCTACGAGATAACCCACCTTATCTCTAACGGGTGCAAGATATTTTGCACGGTCCCCGATGCGTGACTAATTACCGCAACGCTAAGGATCCCGTTCCGGGAGATCCCGATATCGGATTTCGAATCCGATCGCACCGTCGGTCATCGTTTTTCGCGCTCTATTGCAGAAAAATACACACACCTAGTCCCGGCCGACTTAAGAAAATTAAATAAATTTTATTTCGCTTAAGGCCTAAGCGATTACATGTGAGTTCAAAAATACCCGAAGGGTCGGATCACTACAGGAATTGACTTAGGAGAAACCATGCTTTTTCTCTTCTTTTATCTACATTTGGGAGATAGTGCGCTCGGGTTCGAGCAGGGGCTGGGATAGTGTAGTCAGACAGTTGTGAGTTTTGGGACAGGCAGGCTGTGAGGGCAGGGCATTGCGGCAACCGCGGATCTTTGGCGGTTGACCGGACAGTGGTTTTGCATCAGATTGGGGTAGAGGATTTGGGCTTTCTTTTAGTGGATGAGTTTTCCCACTTTGATCAGAGTCATGATCCAGTCCTGCTGATCTATGGTACTTTTACTGAGGCATTATGCTCGTGTGGGTCGCTCCCCTCGAGTGCCACTCCGGAGTGTGCGTTTTACAGGCTTCGAGTCCTCGGGACTCTCATCCCCTATCGGTGTTATGCGTAGACTGGCATACCGATTTGGCAGGCAGGCAGAGCAGGCAGTACCAGTGCCTACTGGTGTATCGATTGGGTCTAGGCAGGCAGGCACTTATATTCTGATGCATACACTTAGCTATACGTCTAGCAGGCACCTTAGAGGCATGTAGTGGTAGCTCTATCCATCATCAGCAGTCATATTTACAGCTTACCACCTTATTTTATTCTTCCGCCTCTTATAGTCCTAGTGGGCACATTTGAGTTGGGGTTTACCCACTAGGAGGAGGCTACTGTTCTATAGTAGTTCTCACTCCCCACTGCTTTTCTTTTTCTCTCCCCTTTGTTTTGCAGAGTCGTCTGCGGGAGTTGCGGGACCCTCCTCAGCGGACCGAGGTAAGAGGATCGCGGATTAGATAGCGGTCTACCCAGGCACCAGTTCAGTTAGTAGATGTACCCCGATACTCTCAGATACTCTACTCTTCATTTCTTTTTGGGTCTGGCTTCGGCCAGCTGGTTGTATTTGATTAGTGAGCTGGGAGAGATATTTGTATTATTGAGAGTTTATTTCTGCACTTTACTTTCCTGCTTTATCTGAGATGTACTAGTTGTAGTTTAGCTCTGTTTATGCTCTTTTATTGTATCATCTATATTTGAGCAGGTTACCAGCGCTTCGTGTACACGGGAAATTCCGTGTATACGGCGGATCTGTAGGCGAGCCCGGGTTCTTAGAATTTTCACCCAAACTTTTGACCAACTCCCTTGCATACTTGGATTGACACAAGTGAATGCCTTCATCATTTTGTTTAACTTGTAATCCAAGAAAATATGTCAATTCGCCCATCATGGACATCTCAAATTCGCTTTCCATGGTTTCAGCGAATTTAGAAGCATCATTATCTCTCGTTGCACCAAATACAATGTCATCGACATAGATTTGTGCTACAATGAAATTGTTTTGATAATGCTTCACAAAGAGAGTCCTGTCAGCTCCCCCTCGAGTATAGCCCTTTTCCAAAAGGTGCTTTGTCAACCTTTCGTACCATGCTCGCGGTGCTTGTTTCAGACCGTAAAGAGCCTTTTTCAGACGAAAAACATGGTTAGGTAGTTTATGGTCCACAAAACCTTTCGGTTGAGCCACATAAACTTCCTCATTTAAAAACCCATTTAAAAATGCGCTCTTAACGTCCATTTGAAATAATTTGATTTTAAAATGACAAGCAATCGCAAATAAGATACGAATGGACTCGAGTCTAGCTACAGGGGCGAAAGTTTCATCAAAGTCTATACCTTCTACTTGAGAGTAGCCTTGAGCAACTAACCTTGCTTTGTTCCTGATGATAGTACCATCCTCATTTTTCTTGTTCTTGAAAATCCATTTGGTACCTATCACATTGTGTTGCTTCGGAGGCTTCGTTAATTCCCAGACTTTGTTTCGCTCAAATTGATGGAGCTCTTCCTGCATTGCTTCAATCCAGTAGTCATCCTGAAGAGCTTCATCAACATTCTTTGGTTCGATTAAGATACGTAGCAAGCGAATCCGCAAACCAATTGTCTCCGAGTTCTAACTCCTTCTTGTGGGTCTCCAATGATGTTCGATTCAGGATGATCCTTGGAGATGCGTAACGTTTGAGGTAACGGAGTAGTCGGAGGTACACGAGATGATTCCTGCACATCAGATAAACTTGAAGAACCGTTAGATGCATCATTATTATCGAAAGAATTGTTAGAAGAAGATGCATTAGCAGGTGTATCATCATCAAGAGAGATATCGAGGGTAGATTTTTCAGATTCAAAGTGAAAAGCTTCATCTACCTTAACATTTATCGATTCTACGATCGTCTTAGATTCTAAGTTAAAAACTCGATATGCTCTACTGTTTGTAGAATAACCCAAGAAAATCCCTTCGTCACTTCGAGAGTCAAATTTTCCAAGATTTTCGCGGTCACGTAAAATAAAACACCGACTCCCAAAGATACGAAAATATTTGATGTTAGGTTTTCTACAAAACCATAGTTCATATGGTGTATTTAAAGTCCCCGGGCGCAAATACACGCGATTAATTACATAGACAGCAGTGTTCACCGCTTCAGCCCAAAAATATAACGGTAAGTTCCGGCTATGAAGCATAACACGTGCCATCTCCTGTACGACCCTGTTTTTGCGCTCGACTACACCATTCTGTTGAGGTGTATAGGGTGCCGAGAATTCATGTTTAATGCCGTTTGAAGTGCAAAAATCAATGAATTTAGAATTTATGAATTCTCCACCTCTATCACTTCTAACACGAGTAATCTTTTCATTCTTTTCAATCATAATACGATGGCAAATCTCGTGAAAAGAATCAAAAGTATCAGCTTTCTCTTTTAAAAATGCTACCCAAGATATCTAGAGAAATCATCAACCAATAAGAAAATATACCATTTACCTCCCAAAGATGGTTGACGAGTTGGCCCCATTAAGTCCATGTGCAAAAGTTCCAAAGGCCGTTTTGTACCAATGTGGTTCAAGTTCTTGTGTGCAGTCCTTGACTGTTTTCCCTTTTGGCAACCGCCACACACAATGTTTTGTTCAAATGAAAGTTTCGGAACCCCCTTGACCACATCTTTGTTTGAAATTCTAGCAAGTTCCTTAAAGTTTATGTGACCTAGCCTTTCATGCCAAAGAGTTTCATTTTTCAAAGAAGCTAGGTTACATTTTTCAGAAATTTTATGAGGAACTACATAACAATTGTTTTCTGATCTAACCCCTTTTAAAAAGAAAACATGGTTCTTATCAGTTACAGTACATTCATCAGATGAAAAATTAACTGAATAACCATTGTCACAAAGTTGACTTATGCTTATGAGGTTAGTCTTAAGGCCATTAACAAATAACACATTATTTAGAACCGGGCCATCTGGAATAGCTATAGTCCCTTTCCAACAATTTTGGAAGACCGACCGTCTCCGAAAACAACAAGTCCTCCGGAGATTTTCTCAAAGGTTTGAAAACAGTTTTTGTCACCGGTCATGTGACGGGAACACCCGCTATCCAGATACCAAGACGAATTATCATATGCATGCAAGGAAACATTAGTAACAAGACAGGGAAAATTTCACCTTTGCGCACCCAAACCTTTTTGGAATGCGTCGGTAATGGTCGTGAAGTTATCTCCTAGGTGAAAGCGTCTTGTTAGAAGATTGCTGCTCCTTGATGATGTCGTCTTGAGCGGTGAACTACCAAGGCTCTTTTCCTTTGAATGATTTGCATTGATTTCTGAGGAATCACCTTTTTGGTAGTCATTGCAAGAGGTGCTTGAGTTGAGCGTTTGGCTCCTGTCTTGCAATTTCTCCTTATGTGCCCTGAAAAGCCACAACGAAAACATACCTTAGATCTTGACGATCCCGAAGAGGATGAAGTAGGCTTGTTGTCGTTGCTTGTCGTGAATTCCGGTGTCGGAGGAGGAGATACCGACTGAGGCACAAAAACTGTCCCACTCGAACTTGGACTCCAGTTTGAGTGTATCCGAGGCCGAACCGATTTGTTTGACCAAGACCAAGAAGCCTGTCCAACTTACTCCTTCCAGAAGAGAATCGCTTTAAATCATCCTTTAGTTGGAGAATGGTCTTTGTCATTTCCATTTTATCCTGTCGAGCCTCGTCGTAGAGCTTTGAGAAATAATTCGCTTTATCCACCAATTTCTCATGTTCTTTCTCGAAAAGCTCATTTTCCTCTTGAAGGGAAACATTTGCTTTGGCTAAGTTATCCCTTTCCACTTCAAGAGCGTTTGAGAGAGAAGATGCCCTTTTTGCTTCTTCTTCGAGATCCTGCAATCTCCCTCTCAAACTCCGGTTTTGCTTTGCCAGTTTCTTTGAATCCCTCAAAAGTTATGGTAGGCAAGAGCAAAATCTTCACCTTCAGAATTACTCGATTCGTTGTCCGTAGCGTTCTTTTCAACATGGGAGGAGTTGGACACGGAATCGGAGGTACTTGCCATCAAGCACATGAAGGGTGAAGATGTGGACGCGTGGAATGCCGTCGCGTTGTCTTCTTCATCACTTGAGGATGACTCATTTGACGTTGAGTTGTCATCCCAAGTGACGACTTGCATCGCTTTCTTCTTTGCCGGATTCTTGTTGGGACACTCCGTTGCAATGTGGCCGTAGCCTCGACATTTGAAGCACTGTACTTGTCCCTCTGAACTTTTCTTATCCTTTGAGAAGTTCTCTTGCTTTCTTGACTTGTAGCTTGAAGAACCCTTGCCTTTCTTCGACTTTCCGAAGGATGGAGTTTTGCTTGGATTACCCCTTCGAAAGTTGCGGCGAAACTTCCTTGTCAAGAGAGCGAGCTGCTTCTCAAAGTCCTCCATAGATAGGTTCTCGTCATCGTCCGAGGAGGATGAATCCGCGTCTTCTTCCTTTGTTGTTTTCAATGCATAACCTGAAGACTTAGAAGAGGATGCCTTTCCAGAAGAATAGTTAGTAGGAAATGTCATTTCATAAGTTTGTAATGCACCAACTAATTCTTCTACACGCATTTCGTCCGGGTGTTTAATTGTTTCAATGGCTGCGACCTTCGGGCGAAATCGTTCAGGAAGAGTTCTTAATATCTTTCTTACAACTTTAAATTCTGGAATCTTCTCTCCCAAGTTAGCACATGAGTTTACGATGTCTTGCAATCGTGTGTAATAGTCTGTGAAAGATTCATTTTCTGCCATAGAAATAGAGTCAAACTTGCTCGTAAGCATTTGCAGTTTCTGAATCTTCACAAGGTTAGTTCCCTCATGCGTAACTTGAAGAACATCCCAGATTTCTTTCGCAGTCTCACATGCCGAGACGCGAGAGAACTCTGTTTGTGACAAAGCATTAAATAGAGCATTAATTCCTTTGCCATTGTAAGAAGACGAATCAATCTCTTCCTTGGTCCATTTCGACCTAGGTTTTAAGGTGCGAACATCAGAAATAATTTCAGTTGGATTAGACCATCCTAATTCAATTGATTGCCACACCCTTTCGTCGATGGAAATTAAAAAGGCTTTCATCCGTACTTTCCAGTACGCATAATTTGTTCCATCAAAGAAAGGGGGTCGATTGATGTTTCCACCTTCGACCATTGTTTACAACCCTATTCCCGCTCTGATACCACTTGTTGGGTTGTATGTAATAAGGATCTAAATAGGGGAAAAAACACCTAGAGGGGGGTGAATAGGTGTAAACAATAAACACTCAAAAAATCATTGCGCAATAAAACCCAATGCGGAAAAATAAATGAACACGCAAGATTTTTACGTGGAAAAACTCCAAACCGGAGTAAAAAACCACGGGACCGATAACACGGCGAAATCCACTAGAATTAACACACGTACAAGGTGATATAACGTACTCACAGACGACTCAACCTTTTACCATACGCTCCTAGTAGATCTTCTCCGCTCGCTCCACGACGCTTCTCGAATCCACGATCCGCGCCCAACGCCGAATCCACAGCGTCCAACGTCGAGTCCACGACGTCCGACCGAATCCACGGTCTTCACCCAGTAGCACGCTTCGAATCCACGAACGTACCTCGCTCCGAATCCACGAGAGCGGTTGCACCTTGAATCCACAAGGCCACGCGAGTCCACGCGCCGATTTGGGGTAAATCGTTGTTTTTGGGTGGTGATGATCCGCCGAATACTTAGATTAGAAATAGATCGGAAATACCATCTAAGTATTCATTAATTTGATTCTACTCAAAATCTGAGTTTGGAAAACCTAGAATCAAATTAATCAATATAGATGAAGAAACATAGAATTAAATCTATTGATTTCCTTTCTTCTCTATATGTGGATTTTTCTCTTTCGGTCGTATTTTTCGGATTATTGGCTTACCCTAGAAAATGAATAAAGGGTCTATTTATAGGTTAGAAACCATTGGAAGAAGATAAGGATCAAAAACTATCCTTTTCTGGAAATTTTCAGGACGGCGATCCGGATCGGATTTATTGCGATCCGGATCGTCGTAGCGTGAAAGACAATTCCAGAAAACCAAGGGGTCGGGATCCGGATTGCAAGGTCCGATCCGGATCGTTCATATAATTCAGCAAAATCCCATGTTCGGGATCCGGATCGAAAATGGCCTTTGATCCGGATTGGATTTGCCAATGAACAAGTACCCTTCGGGATCCGGATTGGACTGTCTGATCCGGATCCTGAACATGTCCCATGTCCAGTTTTTGATTTTTATGCAATAAAAAATTCTTCCAAGTGTTTCTACACTACAAGAAGTATTCGGATCACCAAAAATCTTTAGTTAAACATACCTGATCCTTTTGAATTCTTCTTTCTTGAGATTGAGGTATATGATCCAAACTTCTTTCATCTTCAATCTTCAAGACTTAATACTTTCACGAAATACGCCAACTCAAATTCCGTAACATATGCTGGGACGACTTGGGTGAGCGTAAGTTTCTGGGCCCAGACTTGGTGGAGGAAACCGAAGCAATGGTGCGGTTGATTAGGCAAAGGCTACTGACCGCCCAGAGCAGACAGAAAAGCTACGCGGACAACAGACGCCGAGACTTAGATTTCATGGTGGGTGAGCATGTGTTACTCCGAGTTTCGCCCTCCAAGGGGAACCGACGTTTCGGCATAAAGGGAAAGTTAAGCCCAAGGTACGTGGGACCGTTCGAGATCCTAGAACGCGTAGGGCCGGTGGCGTACCGATTAGCCTTGCCGCCGAACCTCGAACGAGTCCACAACGTGTTCCATGTCTCAATGCTCCGGAAGTACCTCGCTGATCCCTCTCATGCCTTGGATGCCTCCACCATCGAGTTGCGAGAGGATTTGAGCATCGAGGAGACGCCGGTGCGAATTTTAGCAAGAGAGGACAAGAAGTTGCGCAATCGAACTATCTCCTATGTAAAGGTCCAGTGGAGCAACCACGAAGAGCGCGAGGCGACATCGGAACTGGAATCGAAAATGAGGGATTGTTTTCCCGAATTGTTTAGTGAAGTTTGTACTTAAGTTTCGGGACGAAACTTTTTATAAAGTGTGAGTGGTGTAGTGATTCGGCCCTTAGGGGTACTTTCGACTCACATGTAAATTATTTAAGCCGTTAAGTGAAATAAAATTATTTAATTTTTAAAAGTCGGTCGGTGCGGGGTGCGGATATTTTTCTGGCAAAGGGCCCGAAAAATGTAGACCGACGGTGCGATCGGATCGGGAATCCGATGTACGGATCTCCCGGAATGGGGTTTCTAAGATCGCGATGACTTTAGAAGCGCATCGGAATTCGTGTAAATTATCCGACACGCTTTCTGAGGAAGTTTGGATAATCCGTGTGATTAATTAATTGAGAATTAATTAATCGGTGACGATAAATAAAATCGGGAATTTATTTCCCATGATTATTTAATTAAATAAATTAAATAATCGGTGACTAGGATTTAAAAGGTGGGATTTTATCTCGTGGATCTGATATTTATGTTAAGAGATAAAATCCGAATATTTGTGGGTTTTCCTTTCTGCGTACGTACGAATTAAGGAGAAAATTAATTAAATAAATAATCAAATAATAGGGATTATATAAGTGATCCCGATTATCGGAGGAAAAGAAAAGAAAAAAAAAACCCCTAACCGGTGAGGAGAGAATGAAAGAGAAAAGGGAAAAGACGGAACCCTAGCCGGAAGAAAGGAAAAGGAGAAAGAGAAAGAGCCCAATCTTCCCGGACATCGAACCGAAGGCAAGAACGCGACCGGGCGACCTTCCCGTCGATCTTCGTTTAGTAAAATAATTTTTATAATTTTTCGGGATTTTTTCCGTCGTTCTTTTGTGGAGTTTTTGGTCTTCTCCGTCGTCTCCGTCACCGTCGCCGTCATCGTCGTCGTGCTAGGGCGCGGAACGGATGGCGGAGACGCGCGTTGCCGCTAGGGCATCGCACGGAGGGATTTCGCGGACGGCCGGTCGCCGCCGCGAGCGGCGACGGAGGGAACAGAGCGGGCACTGCGCGGTCACCGCGCGGGCTCCGCGCGGGCCCTACCCGCGCGGGCGCCGCGCGGCTGCCGCGCGGGCGGCACCCGCGCGGGACCGCAACCGCGCGGGCGCCGCGCGGTCCCGCACCCGCGCGGGTGCCGCGCGAGACGCCGCGCCGGCGCCGCGCGGGGCCGCACCCGCCCGCGGGCGCCGCGCGGCCGCTGCACGGGCAGCACCCGCGCGGGCGCCACGCGAGGCGCCGCGCCGCGTGGGCGCCGCCCGCGGAGACACGCCGCGCGGTTTCGAGCCGCGCGGGGCTCCGGCGGGCGGCGACAGCGGCGCGGGGTTCCGGTTTTCGGCGAACCGGACGGTGTTGGACTTTTCCGCCAAAAAGAGTAAATTGGGTTTTTCGTTTTAGGATGTTAGTACACGTTTTGATTATGGTTTATCCTTGCGGACTTTCTTTAGGGCCAGGTGCGCAGCGGGAGTGTGCAAAAGACTCAGGTGTCCCGTTTTCTTCTCAACTAGGTGGGTACGGTTGCAATAAGTGCAACAAGTGCAGTAAGTGCATCTATCATCATTTAAATGCTCTCAATTTGTCTAACAAAGTAGATGGACAGTTTAACCTTTCGCATGAATGTATTTTATCTTATAATACAACTGTTGCGGCTGCGGTCGCGGTGCTTAATACACGCCGATCTCGGCAAATCCGTTTTCGGATGCTGCACGTACACAGACGGATTGGCCTCCGCATGGGTGTACTTTTCCGGAGAAGTGGTCTTTTTGACCCGTGTGCCTCACAAAGGAGTGGGAGCCGTGAGGACCTCTTCGCGCCAGCTGAAAATGACACACCAGCACCGTGAAGAGGTTAAAAGCATCAAAAGGTGATTGTGCACGAGGGGAGACTTTTGTCTCTCCGACAGGTACTCTAGGGTTCGTGCCCAACTTATTTATGTACAAAGTTTAGCGAAAGGTTTCAGTGTAATCGGTTTGTTTTTCTTTCCTTGTTGTTATTTAAACATCTACTTTGTTTGTCACTGACTTTACCCACTCCGTGACAGGTATTACCAGGTGCGTTAGCCGGGAGGGCGGTGAGACTGCGTCGCGAGGACCGTAGTCAAGATTCTTGGATTTTTTATCTCATTTTCCTTCATGTTTTAATTAGTTAATTTGCTTGTGGATTATATTAGTTGTGGACATGTATTAGTTAGCACTGTGGATGAGATGTACTTTTACGTTTTAGATACTTTTAGTGATGCTTTCATATGCGGCACGTTTTCATGAAAAGCAAAATGATTTCGAAAATGTTTTCTCAAAACGAAGTGCCGTGTGGGCACGGGTTTTGCAACCGCTGGTTTTATCCTTTCCAAACGGTGACGCCGCTTTAATAACTTGCTTGAAAAAAATAAGGTGTCGAGTGGACACCGGTCTTTTAAAACAGTAGTTAAATTAAGGTACTCTGATTGGTGATGTATGTCTACTGTATGGTTGATGGTTGATGGATGATGTTGTAAATGAGACGCCGTGCATATACAAAGGAGACTCTGTCCGTTGGCAGAGAGAATTTGTGTATGTGGCGGTCTGGCACGCACCGGGGATGAGGTTTATGTTACTATATTAAGAAAAAAAAAAATATACACGCAATTTTCCGCTTTGCTTGACTCAAAAACCCCCGGGGGCGTGACAGTTGTACTTTTACTTTTTGGGGCCTGGCTTTTGCCAGCTGGTTGTATGTTTGTGGTGAGCTGGGAGAGAGACTTGTACTTTTATTTTACAGTCGTTTTGTATTTTTACTTCTAGTTCAGTCTGAGATGTAGTATTTCCAGTTCAGCTCTGTTTTATTGCTCCATTATTGTATCTGATTTATCTGAGCAGGTTACCGGCGCTTCGTGTATGCGAAAAATTCCGTGTGCACGGCGGATCTGTAGACGAGCCCGAGTTCTGGTTTACACTCGGGGCATGACACTCTGTCTCATGGGTGATACTCCAAGAGGTGCTATCAAAGTCGGCGCAGTTCCAAAACTATGTCGACCACTATCTCGATCTTAATCTCACTAGACGGCGGCTTTAATACCAACTCAGGTAGACTCCCACCCGAGATCACATGGGCGATAAGGATATCCTTTAGCCCTGGTGCCGCTGCAGGCATCTCCTCTACAGTTGCTAGCAAAGTAATACGACCACGACTCAACCTTCGTCGTGCTCTGGCAACCTCTATAAGCTCACTCCTCCTGACCAGGTCCACGGAGGGTTATTGTCCTCTGTCAACGATCCATAATACCATAACATAGGGGAAATCACTCCCTATCCAACCTGATATCAACATCTCCGAGCTGCTGTAGGCCTAACAACTCAAGGGATGAAATTCCAAGGTCCAACTGCACTGGGTAGGACTGGCAACACTCATCCATGTGCTAACGTGAACTAGAATCTTGTAGAGTCCTGGCGTTCCCTTGCCCTGGTATGCCTCCCTTTTATTTCTGACGGGACTGTTAGGAATACTTTCTGTGTTTTCTGCAATGGGCTGGCCTGGACCGCGAGCATTTTTCTGCGATTGAGCTCGAAGAACGGAGGACGGCAAAGCGAACGGATTCGGATTCCAATTTGCGGATCTCCCGGAATGGGGGTCAAAGCGTTTGCTTTTAACTGGTGCATCGGAATCCGTGCTAGGTGGCCGACACGCTTTTCGAGGCGATCAGACTTTTCATCTTGTTATGTCCATGGGTTATTTTATCCTTTGGGTGGTACCTCGACCTTTCGGTTTTTCGTTTTGGGTCCTAAATTAATATTTTCGGCAGATAAGGGGAGGGGTCGAAATTCGAGAATTTTCGGGCTGATCGTCGGAGTTTGCGGGTACTTTTAGGTGGTAGAGCTCGCAAAACGGTGAACGGTGGCGCGATCGGATTTGAATTCCGACCCCGGGATCTCCCAGAATTTAAATTTGAAGTTTGGACCCCTTTTAGGCGCTCCGGGATTCGTGCGAGCGATTGACACGCTTTACGAGACAATCTTAGCCGTCGGTTTTGTTCCGGTTATTTTAGGGTTTCTTTAAAACCGGGTGCCGTAGGGTTTTTCCTCCTTGGGTTTTTCTCTTGACGGCTAGGGTTTAAGGCGGCTCTTTTTAAGAAAGAGAAAGGGGGAACCCCAATTCTTTTTCCTCTTTTTTCAACCGTGGGCGGACGGAGAGATGGGGAGAGGCCTTTCTGCGAGATTGATCGAGCGAGGAACGGGTGACCCACCTTCTTCCTCCTCCTCCAGGGAATCCAAGGTTAGCGTCGTTGCTTTTATTTTCTAGGGTTAGCGTTTCGGGTGGTGACGGTGGTGGTTTGGATGTCGCGGGCGACGCGGGTTTGGTGTTGAACGGGAGGCCGCCGCCGCCGTTGTCAAACGGGAGGCCGCCGCCGCCGTTAACTTGGTCTCGAGGTCGTCGCCGAAGCCACCGGAGTCGCGTGGTCGCAGCCGGAAACGGAAAGGTACACGATTCTAGGGTTCACTGTGCATTCAGGCCGGATTCAGCCCGCGGTCTACCGGACCGGCGTGCACCCGGCGCACGGCATCGCAGCCCGGAGGCGCGGACCCGGCGCACGAGCGCGTGCGCCGGCCCAGCCCAGACTGCGCGGTGCACGCACCAGGCATGCACCCGGCGCTCGCCACCGCGGCCGCGCAGGTGGACCCGGTCCGCGCTTTTCTTCCGTGCGCGGCCCGGCCCAAGCCGCAACGGCTCACCTGCTGAGGCGTGCGCCCGGTCTGCGACCGCCGTCACTGTAGCCGTGGACCCGGTCCGCGACGCCGGCCATGCACCAGCGGCCCACCGTGCTGTGCTCCCGGTCTGCGCCGCCGCTGCCTGCTGCCGTGGACCCGGTCCACGCCTAGTTTCGTGCACCAGCATTCAGGAAAGGAGCCCAGAAGCTCCGTTTTTGGCCCGTTTCGTCCCGTTTTTGAGTGTTTTTGACCACGACAAGATTATTAACGATACTTCTTACTGTAGCTCTTTTCGAACACAAGGCGGGGGCGTTTCAACTGAGGTTTCCGCACACTTTCTTCTCTGTATTTCAGGTGGGTACACCCTTAGCATCCCTTTATGCGTAATGTTGTTATGTTCATGTTTATTATGTGGTGGGTTTCTTCGTGGTGTTTAGCGTCGGACCCCGGCGGTCGTTTTACTTTCGATATTACATGTTAGCGGCATGTTACCATTCGAGCACACGTATTATGGCTTTACTTCTGATTACATCGATTATATTGCGGGTTACCTTCGATTACACGCATTATTGCTTTACTTTTGATTATACATGTTAGTGGGTTACTTTCGATCACACTTTATGTTTACATGGTTTTACTTTTATGATTATTACATGTTGCCGTTTTACTCTTGTTATATATTTATGAGGCTAACATGATGGTGGTTATGGTTACTTGGCTCGAGGCTGCAGCACGCGCACCCGCGGTTTGGCCACCGCAAAGGGTGCGCTTTTCCGGAAAAGCGGTCTATGACCCGTGTATACCCACGAGGTGACGTAGTGGGGCCCCTTATTAGTTGTGGGGTTTGAGGCGCCGAGGTGCGAGCGGTGCGACCCGTCGGTTTAGTTGTCCGACGTGGTCGGGTTTTGCAGGTACGGTATGGGCCGTCGGTTTAGTTATCCGACGTGGCCGGGTATTGCAGGATACAGGAATACAGGTTATCGTTTCCCCTCTTGAGAGGGTGGTTGCTCCGGTTGTCTTCACGGTTTGTTTTACTATTTTCTCCTACTCTACTATTATTCGTCACTGACTTCCCACTTCGTGACAGGGTCCAGACGGGGGCAGAGGTAGGCGACGGTGAGGACGGGGCAGGAGCTTCTGGGTCGCTGGGAACCCCGGACTGTCTTCTCTTTTTCTATCTTTGCATTTCATTCACATTTGTAGTTCTTTGTGTGGTTCTCGATACCCTCGTGGTCGGTGTGGATGTCGGCATGGTCTCCGTTTGGTAGTTCTCTTACGTATTTATCTTTCCTTTCACTTCTGTTGGCCGTTTGGAAAGAAAGAAAAACCCAAGAAAAGATTGCGAAAACTGTTTTCAAAAATTTAAGTGTCGTGTGGGCACTGATTTCAAAACCCTGTGGATTTATGGATTGTGAAAACGAATTTCAAAACTCATGTGTCGTGTGGGCACTGTTTTCAAACCCTGTGGTTTTATGCTGTTTTCGAACGCGTTTTCAAACTCTGGGCGCCGGGTAGGCGCCGTTTTCAACGACTGTGGATTTGTCCTTTTAAAATCTCTCGGCCGTGCTTTTTACTCAGTTATGGTACATAGTTGTATGTTAGAACTGTTGTGATTGAATGGATGATTGCGTTTGGGACTTGTATTAGCTGCTACGCCGTGCATATACAGAGGAGACTCTGTCCGTTTGTAGAGTGATTCTGTGTATGCGGCGGGTCTGGGCATGCGCCGGGGAAGAAGGTTTATTTAAAAAAAAAAAAAAAAAAAAAAAATCTACGCGCCAATTGAGTACCTTTTGTGAACCGTTTTCGCAAACCCCCGGGGCGTGACAGATTAAGATGGTATCAGAGCGGTTCTTTCAATCACAACAGTTAGTGCCGACATCCGTGGGGATACCTCACTTGCCTACAGGTGAATGAAATGGGTAGGGCATAGGAAGGTAGAACGCGAGTGATCGAGGGGGGGAAGAGTTCGAGTCCTTTTCTCTCGCTAGGTGGTTTGCTGTTTTGTAAGTGGAGTCTAGGGCTGACTCTTGTTGTGTGTGTACAGATATGGCCCGTACCAGATCATCGGCCGGGGACGCGGAGGCAGATACGACGACGTCGACGGCCGAGGAAAACTAGCTCCTGCGGCAACAGATGCGAGAGTGCGGGGAATATTGAGTTTCTTTTCTCGATATGGCTCGGGTGGTAGCACAACACACCGGTGGTTGTTGGGTTGTCGGCCGTCTGTCGGTCATGAGTAACTGGATAGCCGTTTGTCTAAACTCGTACCTTCTGGATTTTCTGGTGTTAAGTTACAGCGGGTAGGCGGTCGATTCCTTTTGCACCATGGGCAAGGTACGGGTGGGAGTGAGGATTCTTCCCCTATGATTGTTACCATAGTTCGGCTTTTCACCGTAACCACTGCGATCGGTTGTAGAGATCGTCGTGTTGGGGTCTCGGGGGCTCCTTTGGTTTAGGAAGGGAGACCACCGGGGCTAGTAAATCTCCTTCATTTGGGCTCATTTGGGGTTAGAGAGTTCGTGCCTTGCTTAGCACGAGTGTGCGTAGGTGGCGACTTTTATTGGGGGGCTTAACTTTGACGCTGGGTGGTGCCAGGTAGCTCTGAGTCGGGTTCCTGTATTCTGCGCTAGAGGGCGGTTAGGTCGTCCTTTGGTGGTTGGCGTGTAATCCCTCGGGTGCGTTTAGTGACCCTAGGCAACTTTTGGCAGGGTTTTTCTTGCTGTTTTCCGCTGCTTGTCTTCTTTCGACACTTTAGATTTCAGATGGATAGTCTTCAGTACCTGGAGGTCTTCGTTGAACGGGCATAGAGCTTAGTTTTTTTTCTTCTAGTTGGGAGTGTCACTGTTGGTCTGGAAGTTTACCGCTCGAATCGGTGCCCGGTACTTGGTGGGGCAACGGTTTGGGACCAAGAGATAGCGGCATTTTAGAGCGTCGCACCCCGTCGGTGCCAGGTCGGAGGTAGGACCTCACCTTGTGGGTTTTGTCGCCAGCTTCCCATGACTAAGTTATAGCCTTGAGGTTTGGTTTGGGAGCGCTGTGGATGGTGATCTTTCGGGGCAGGTGTAAGTCAAGGGGGGGGAATCTGGCGACTACTCGGAGTCCTGGCTCCGGTCATCTTCGGCTGGGAGGCCCTGTACGCGGCCCCTTTTTGTGGGGTAGACTTGGTGGTAGGTCTTAGAGCTGAAACCTAACGTTAGTTTCGACCGTCGCCTCGGTAGGACGGGTAGTCGGAGCGAGTGGTCCGGGATGGTGGTTATGCTCCCAGCTTGTGGCTCGTGGTGGTGATGGGTGGAAGTATCCAGCGTCGGCGACGGAGGGGAGCAGCCCGTGTTGGTGACAGGTGAGTTCGTTGTCTTCAGGGGAGAAGTTATGGTAGTTAGTGAACCCGCCTGTTTGGTGGGCACCTCTCGGAGCCTTGTAAGGGCGTGGTGTGGCTTGTTTTCCTCGTCGTCGGGTTGGATGTTTTGGACTTTTAAAGGATCATTGGTACGGGTTGGGCGGTATGACTGGGGCACCTCGAAGCATCGCGAGACCTTGTTGCTGACTGCTCAGCGCCGGCTGGGGTGGCGTGCGGACCGGTGTCGTCGTGACTGGGAATTTCGAGTCGGGAGGCAGGAATACGACGAGGTGCTGGGCAGGGACTGGTTCACGAGGTATCCGGCAGATGTATAGCTTTTTGGTTTCAGTGAGCCTAGCGACTCGACCCTTTACGTCGTTCACTGACACCCCCATGGTGGGGTTTCTTCTGCCATCCTCCTGACTGAATTGCCGGGAATACCCCCGGCGAGAGGTCACCCTATCTTTGGAGCTCCTACCAGACGCGCAACCTATCATTTAGGCGCCTTGCGGAATGGCTTTCGCGGAACTGAGGGAATCTAAGGCACAACAGGGAGTTTTTTTTCCTGAATAAAGGTTCATCAGACCGGGTGTGTCGCCTTGGGGCGCACCCGTGCGTTTCGTGCAAAAGAAGAACGGAAGCCTACGCTTACGCATCGACTATAGGGAGATAAACAATGTCACAGTGAAGAACAAGTCCGGGATTGATGACCTCTCCAATCAACTGCGAGGACACCAGACTTCTTCCCTCTTTTCTCCGGAATCTCAGGGACCAGAAGCTGTTTGCTAAGTTTAAGAATGTGAGTTCTGACTTCGCGAATTGGACTTTTGGGGGGCACATTGTGTCAGCAACGGGAATCACAGAGAAGGTGAGCGGAACTGCCCCA